>VZTD01001345.1:1493692-1711481 GCA_013397725.1 Rhagologus leucostigma | reverse complement strand
CACGCCCCGCCGGAGCGGGGCCGGGGATCGCGGCGGTGTGAGCGCGGCGCGCAGCGGAGCGGAGCGGCTCTGCCGGCCCGGGTGGCACCCGGGGGCTGCCTGGAGGAGCGTGTGCGTGTGTAGATAAAGATTAAATAAACACAGAAACTAAGGGGATGAGGGGGGTAAAAGAAAAAGGGGTTAGAATGACGGGGACGCAGGCAGGCTCAGCCGTGGATCTGTTCGCTGGCCGAAACTTCTTGAGAGTTGCAGCCGGGCGGCGAGAGGCAGCGGGCAGGTCCGCAGCGGCGGCCGCCCCCGCTGCTGCCCTGTGCGGGGGAAAAATCTTCGCCCTCTGCCCGCGGGCACAGGGCGTGAAAGAGGCGGCGGAGGAGGAGGAGGAGGCGGGCGAGGAGGGCAGTCTTGCTCCCATGTCGTACCCCGCCGCGGCCCCGGACCGGGCGGGTCGCCCCTTGGAGGCGCCGCCGGGCGCCTCCGTCGCAGCACGGATCGAGCAGAGGCACCGGCTGCCGAGGAGAGGCACCCACACACATCCACACACATCCACACACACCCGCCCGGCAGCCCCGGCAGCCTGTTACTTGGCTCTTCCGTCTGCTGAAACATGCCTACAACAGGTTATATCGCAATCCGCCTACGAAGGTGTTGGGAACGGTTTTTTGTTGTAATTCTGTTTGCCTACTTTTCCCTACAACCTTATCAGCATTGCGTTTTTAAGACTGAATGAATAAAAATACGTTTGGGGCTGAAAATCATTTAGTAATCAGAGAGCACCAGAAGAAGAGAGAACTCATACGTGGAGTCATGAGCCGGGGCTGCTTAAATCGGACTGCTTGAGCCCTCAAGAAAGGTTTATGCTTCGCCACTGGCACTTTGCTGTTAGGTCTTGCTATTTGTAGAGTGAATTAGATGCTCCTCGGTTTGCTCGCTTCCTCTTTAAAGTTGGAAGCAGTAGATTTATCTTCCTTGAGGTGAAATAATGCCACAGTTATTCACTGTGCAATATTTAGCACTTTACATGAGGAGTGATAAATGTGGAAAATCTCAGGACAGCAAGGCTGTAGTTCACAAAGATACGGGGAAGGTTGTTCCATGTTGCACCTTCATCCCTCAGGCTTACTGATTCTCTGGTCTTTCAGTGCTTTTTCCTGTAATTTATATTCAGGTTGCTCATCAGTTATATGAAATCATGAAATCTCTCCTGTGAGCCACTGATCCTTTGAATATGCAGTCGTGCTTTCCCTTTGCTCACTGTTACACCAGCTGCTTTGAGAGAGAATGGTAGGATATCCTCTGTTCCATTAAAAAAGAAATTCCAGTAAATTTCAGACTTCTAATAACTTTGGGTAAACACTTGTTGCTTTCAGCTCCCAGAGAAGTTTTATTGTTTCATATATTTTCTGAATGTACAGTGCAAAGTCGACATGCAATTTTTAAGTAAGCCCAGCATTTGCAAGTTTCTGTTGACATGTATCAGTACAGAAAGACTCAGAGTAATTAAATATTTAATAGTAGTTCAATCCAAAATTACTCCACAGTTTCCTGCTATGTTTCGTAAGAAATCTACTTTTATGATTAAGTACATGATGTATGGGGGTATGAGTTAGTTTTTCTGAGCTTCCTGTTGAAGTCGTTTGGTTTGTGGTTTATCTGCCTTTTTCCTAGTTGGTGTATCAACTTTTGAGCAGTTCTGTTTGTAGCTGTTGAAGTGAGTTGTTGGAAGACTAGGATTGCTTTAAAGTGTGTTTCTGAGTGTGCTGTTCTTGTACAGTGCTGCAAGGTGGGGTAATAGCTGTTCATGAAGCATGGGCTCTTGTTAATGTTAAAGCTCTATTTGCTACCTGGTGCGATGTTGGAAGTGTAGTTAAAGTAATCAATGTACAGGTTTGAGAAGCTTTTTTCATCTTTTTTTTTTTTTTCTTCATTCTGTCTTTTTCAATCATACTGACCTGGTTAAGGAAGCAATTTGTTAGTGTTACAGAAGTGTAGTCTGTCAAAGGCGTCATGTTTTAAGGAGTACAAAACTTTAATTACAGTCATATTTCTGAACAAACGTGTTTTCAAAAGATTTTGCATCAATGTCTTGATAATATGATGATAAATAGTAATACACAGTGTGGTTTATGTGTTTTGATTTTACAGTAGTCATGTTTTTTGTTGTCGTTTGTTTAAAAGCTGTTTTCTAGCTACGAGTGTTGAAGTGGATAAACTGAAGACTGTATGCACTGAGGCAAAATGTATGTACTTGATGTAAAGAGCTGAGGAATCTGTTTAAATTATAGAGGCTATGGACATAGAAGTATCTCTCTGTTGAATGGAACTGCAATGCAAGAGACTTGTTAGATAACTTCTGTAACGTTATTTATACTGTCACTCACTTTTGCACACAAGGTAGAAGTTACAGATTAAAAACTTGTCAGGTTTTGCTCTGTAAGGCAAGGTTTTCCTACAGTATTTAGTTGCACATGAAATATGTTGAAGTTGGCAATGATGTGACTACAGTTGTTCACTGTACTTTTACAACAATGTTAAATTGTTCTCTGTAATTGTATAGAACTTATTTGTAATCAGCCTTCTGTGTCTGATGTCTTGTCTGATCACCAAATTCTGGTGCTGCGACCTTCACTGGAGTACAGCATATAAAGTTGTTTTCTGACATAGTTTAGCAAACTAAGTCCTCAATAAAGGAACTTTGCCTCAGAATGGGGGGCAGAGGAAGAAAATTTGAAGTATACTTCATATGCTGCTGTGGGCTTAATTCTGTGCGTGAGTCACATGCAGCGTGGGTAGCAGGAGCTTGCAGTGTGTGCTGGGCTGTCCTTGTAAAGGGCTCCTCTCTGAGAGCTGCTGTGGTGTATCCTGTGTGTTAAAAAGAGTTCTACTGTAAGACTCAGGTTGCTGTGACCCAGCGTTCATGAGTGTTAGTGGAGCTCCTGAGGACTTTGCAGGAAATATTTTGCTGTAGGAAAATTTGTCATTTGAAAGTCAAACACAAGAGAAAAATCATACAACATATCTTTTGGCAATACTTGTTTAACTCCAATCGTGCCTTCAGTAACTTACAACATCTTAGAGGAAGCCATGAAAATGAAACGTCAAAGTTATAGTAGGGTTGTGCCCTTGCCTCAGAGTTTTTTCTGAATGAAAGTGAATGTCTGACTGTTTGAAGTAGTGGATGTGTCTGATTTGTGCTTTTCCACTTCCAAGGTGAAGGGTGTGGGGGTTTTGTGTGTTGTGGTTTTACTTGGGGTTTGTTTTTGTTTTGTTCAGAGGTTTTACTACTTGCTGAATAATAGTTTATTTAGATAAAGACTAGAAGTGTTCTGCTAAAGCCTCCAACATTAAAGACGTTGAATTCTAAATGCTGCGTAAGAAGTATGTGAACTTTGTGCTCCTGCACAGATGATGAACGAGGTGAGATTCTGGCAGCACAGTCACCGTAGTCAAAGCAACTGAAATGAAAGCAGAAGCAAACCCTTCATTTTGAAGGTCAGGAGTCACTTGAAATTGTGCTTTGATGAATAGGCTTTATACTGGCATAATACAGAGGCATTGACTGAAGCGAGCAAGCATACATAACACAGTTGCTTGTAGCTTCTAAGTGGTTATAATAACAACGTTAATAATACTAATAATTTTAATAATAATAATAGTAATAATAGTAATAATAATAATAATACCTCAGTAGTCATCCATGCAGTTGAGCTATTAGTCCATGTCAGACGTTCCCAAGATACTCTTTCTGCATGTTTTGCTTTTGTACTCTAAAATGCAGTAATAGATTGACAGAATAGGGAAAATCCTCCTGACTGAGTCTGTAACCAAGTACTTGTTCATTAATACCTTCTTTTACTGTCTCCTGCTGTCACTGAGAGCTGTGTGAAGAAAGTGCCTGTAGACCAGGAGTTAGATAGGGATTCACAGACACCTTGTGTGGTTGCCTCAGCAGTGTTAAAAAAGGGGTAGGCTTACTAAAAGAAATACTATATTCAGTGCAAATTTGTGAAATCTGTATTGGGCTATTAGACGTTAATTCACTCCTGATCTCCATGATGGCAGTGAAGAGGGACATGGAATTTGGTATAAACTTTACACTTTATTTTTGTTTTAGCACTGTTGTAATTGCATCCTCCACACTGTGTGTGACCCCCCCTCACCTCTGCAGTTTCAGTAACTGCAGCATCAAGAGTCTCTCTGGTCACCTCTCCTTAAGGCCTCCCTTATTTTTCAGTTGTAGGTGCATGGTGCATGCTAATAAATTGGCATGTGCATGTTGGTAGGAGGAAGTGCAGCTTTCCTAAGACCTGTCTTTGCTGTCATTTCTGTACAGATTTATTGGTTTGTATGTGACTGATGCCATTAGAGGGAATACAGCTTCTGTATGCACATCTAAAACCTAAAGGTGATGTTTGTAAGATCAGGGCCTTTGAGAAGAAATAGCATGTTTTTAATGCTTATAAATAATTAAATTTTGAATGAGAATTTTAAATCTCAGCATCTGGAGTTTCCCAGCGTGACTTTATGCTAGAGTATCTTGGAAAGAAGGACTTCAAAATAGAAAAGGCAATGCTTTAATAATTAATGTAATGATGAACTTCAGTATATTGTCTCTAATCATCTCTTTTCTTTCTGTTGTCAGTCTGATTTATAATCAAAAAGCATACCTAAAGCTATATTATTTTTTACACTTCGAAGTGCTAATGTGTTAAACTGTTCCAATGCTGTATTAGTACTTGTTTCATCATATGCTGTTGTGGAATACTCCTGAGATTAGGTGGTGTTCAGACACCAGAGGTCAAGCACTATGTTAAAAGCTCAGGCCATTCTTTTTATATTACTGCAATAAAGAATATATTCATTTCATTTATATTACCACTTGGCTCTCATAAAAGGTCAGTTTCAGCTGAATGTACAATTACTTGCAAATGGCAAATCTTATAACAAGTGATCAACAATAAAAGCTTTTCTGGGTAATTTGTCTTTAAAACTACTACCTGCCATTTCTTTTGAATGACTTGAGCATCTTGCAGTATCACTTGGAGATCTCTGTCTTATTGCCCACAATACATGTAAGAAAACTATGCATACTATACGTATAGTATATATATATGTATACATATACATGTAAGAAAACTATGCTCCCTTTCTGCTTAGTAAAGTAAAAATGCATAATTACCTTAAAATTTCTAGTTGAAATAACAGGCTTGGTGCTTAAAACTCCATTATGGTATCAAAGTATCAGCACTCCCATTACTAGCAAAACGAAACTACTTTTCCAGTGAACTATGACTGTATGCCCCCTTTTGTACCTGGTTAATGGGTACTATCTCCCTGGGAGGGGAACCCTCATTCTGTGGTTTTGACTGTTCATGCTACGAGGCATAATTATTTTAGCAGCTTAAATATGTGTAAAAGAATTAACACTTCTCCAGAAATTCCTAAGAACAGCATATAAAGGTTGTTGTTTAAAGGCAGAATTGTTATTGTGCTAAAGAGAGAGAATACATTACAAGATGCAAAAGGAATTTAAAATGTGTTGCAGATGGCAAGAAAACATATGCTGGTAAAATTGGTAGCACTTTATTCGTCTATATGTAAAAAAGGCCTAAAACCTACTAAAACCAAGGTTTGCTTTCTTCAGTACTTATTGCTCTAGAGCTCCAGCACACATCCAAGAAAATGAGCTTCCCTAATAAGAACATTTCTAGCTCTTGTTATAGGAGGCTGTCACAAAGATCACCAGCTCTCTCTGACGAGCTTCTTTCGGCTAACGTGACCTTTTCCTTCCAGCAAAGTGAAACAGCTGCACTTTATTCTGTTGAGCGATTGTGGAACACAGAAGACACACAGAAGACACGTGGCATTTGGCGGCAGGTACTGCCAAAGACATGCTGGAAGAGGTTCCCTCTGACTGCACAGGTGACAGCAATTTGGGTCCTACTGTGACATGCGTCCGGCAGAGCCAGTCTCTGTGGGTGAAGTCAGGGGTTCTGGATGGTGCTGGGAGGGCTGCTGTCCCCTCCACCCACTGTGAAACCTGAATGTGCAGGGAAAGGCTCTGCAGCACAGCCCCAGCCCTGATACGGGATGGAGACTCGCTGGCCACCTGTCCCGGTCCTGATTTTCAAGGTTGGGGACAGGAACTGCTTTCAGTACATCAAAAAGAAGCAGCCAGGGCTGATACTCCTAATGCAAACAGCAAATTGCTCTCCAGCTTGTCTGGCCTGTGAGGTCTGTCACCTTGTGCTTCTAATGGCCTTTTAACTGTGTCTCCAGCTGAGCAGCAGATGTAAAGGGTACCGAGCATCTCAAGCTGTTTTTTTTTCCTTCTGAAAGAAGCATTTCTACAGATCCTCGACACACAGTGGAGCCTTGGACCTGCTCACTGACCTGTTGGGTTTTAAATGGCAGGGCAAAACTCTCAGAATAAGTCAAAGTGTTGACTACTTTTAAATGGTGCTGTGTAGTGGCATTAAATAAGGTATGCATACAGAATAACACATAGTATCTCTGTGTGTGCGTGTGCAGAGGTGAAGTTACAGCTTTTATCTGGAGTGGCTTCAAAGTCACATTTAAGAACTGAAAGAGCTCGAGAACTTGCACATTACCAGAATAGGTTCTTGCAAACCAGGTTGAAACTTTGTTTTAGGGGCCCCATCTGAACCACACATGTGCAAACACACATGAATGCAAACATATGCACAATAAAAAACTACACAGGGCTCACCTCATATAGGTCAGAAAGATCAAAGGCTAAGTCAGCCATGCTAATCCTACTGTTTGGGAAGTCCAGTCAGTTCAAGCTTGATGCTTGACTAAGGAGTAGGCCATATAACCTGCCCTGTAAGTCAAAAGCTAGACTTCTCTGTTGCCAGAAACGGTTTCTTTGCCAGTCTGTGCAGCTCTTGATGTGTCTATAATGGTAGCAACATATTTCTCTGATGTTTTTAGCCATGTCCCTCTGGCTCGTCTGTTGAGTTTCTAACATGCTAGAAACTGCAGGAACACCTTTCTGGCATTTATATGAGTTGGCCTTGAAGGGAAGTCAATGCATGGGGTGAGGCTGTTTCATATCAGATTGGATTATGGCATAGTGGGAGGATGCATGTGGATACTGCTGTGGCTGGAGAAGTGTTGGAAGTATGTAGAAATACTCCAGACCTGGCAAAATACAGTCTGTAAATGCCTCACTATGGTTCTCGTGTCAAATGTCTGTGGATGGCTTTTGAGTTATGGTTGGTATCCCTTACGACCTTGGAGTTTGTCTTTGAGAGCAGTAATTAATACAGGAAACTAAAATGGCTTTCTTAAACAGAATTTATATTTTAAGAAGTGAAGCATAACAGTGGGGAATGGATCTTTATGTGCAGTTATCCTACCAAAAGTACGACAGTGGTGACTGATGGTCACATGGCCAAGGAGGCTCTTGTCAGATCCTGTGTACATTTCCTGTAAGTTCTTTTCAGTTCAGGATTCAGGTTTCCCATCTTCAGGAAATGTTTCTCTGAGATGCTGACCTGAACTAGAAAACTGACCTGGTAGCTAATCCACCAAAAACGATCTTGAAGTTGCTCAAGATGGTATGCGGGAATGTGTACCTGAAGTCACAATCCGATGGTGCTCACAATCTGATGGTGTTTTTCAGGTAGATGTCTTACAGTTCTGTTGAAACCGCTAGAGAAAGATTGTCCATCTTTTCTCATGTGTCACTGAAACACAGTGTGGCAGTAGTATAATGTTCTTAGCAGTGTAGTTGAGAAGGAACTGTTAGCGGCTGAACATTCTTGGTTATTATCCCCACTTCTGTGCCTGGCTTTCTAACTGCATCACCAAAATTTTACAAGTCATACTAGCAAAGTTGTCTGTTCTCCACAACTGAAGGAACTGAACACTTGTCTGGGATGAGGAAGTGTACTGAGAGGGCTTTACTAGCTTAGGGAAACTACCTTAGGTTTGTTACCATGTCAGTGTGTGATAGATAATGTGGTCAGTTTAGTGGGTGTCTGCTGATTTTATGGCATGTTGAATTTCGGGCTTAGGAGGCAAATGGATGAGGTTGTTAGATCTCATGTTTATATACTGCTATTTATTGCTGTTTTCATGTTTCAAATCTTTTCTACACCTGAGGGTGCCCATTCCCAACTCTGTGCACCTTTGACGTTACCATTGTGCTCACAGTAGTGCTGAAATAGAGACTGTTAAAAGCAGTGGAAAAATGCTTCTTTGTGTGTCCTAAGTATCCAGTTGTCAGCTATTAGACTTCAGATGTTGAACAATTTCTGAATGCCTTCCAGTTTCTAAGTACCCTTGTTTTTAAATGAGTGCTTGTCCTTTAAAAGCTTAAACAATGCAGTGACAAATCAAAGGCAAGGGCTGATGTGTCCAGTGGCTGAACCTGATCTGTTTTCTGTCTTTTCTCTTAAACTGATTTAGTGTTTCACAGAGAAAGGAGCTGTAAATACAAACAGCGACTTCATCTTCTTTAGTTACACTGAAAATATAAATATTTAGTTTTCTGATACTAGCTTTTGGCTTTACAACTTTAACATATAAGTTAATACTGCATAAGAGTAATTCAGGCTCCTTGGATGAGAATAGCTATATAGCATTTAATCCGTCAGCACTATCTCTGTTGTAGAGAAATATGGAAAATACCTCTTGAACAGTTTCTCACTCAGGCCATTTTCCCTTTAACCAGTTAGAGTCACTGCAAGTTACAGTATTCTTATCTGGTCCAAACTTTGCATAGCATGCATGTTTTTAAAACTGTTTCAAAAATTTGATGCCAAAGCTGACTCACAGTAAAACTTTCCTTAATAAAATAGTTGTTATTTTGTGAAGTAGTCTATCTAGTCCTGTTGCAAAATAAAGCAGGGAGGACAGATAATGCAAATCAAAATTGCAAAGTAAGTTGTATTGGCTCAACAGAGGTTTAGGTGGTTTTGAGCAGAAAATCTAAATCTAATTTAAACATGAAGGTATTTAAAAGAATGGTACAGGGGATGTTTATTTATTGAATTGGTGACAAGCAGGAGCAATATTCCTTGACCATTGCTATTCCAAGAGATGGTCTTTGTGCTGACTGTGGCCTCGCAATGAGCACTGTTAATGGAATACCTGGAATATAACTAAAATGCACTGATTAAATAGAAACACCTGTCTTTGCCATGTAGCATGGCTGATGAAGTGGAAGGAGTCCCAGAAAGGACTTCCTGAAACTGAATGCTGAAACAGTGATTAGCTTGTTCTTAAAGCTGATCTTCAGAAGTCCTGTACTGTTCTTTGAATGAGAACTCCAAAGCCTCTTTCTTCTTCAACTACTGAGGCAGCATACTAAGAGCCATGTATGCATTGATTGTAGTCGGATTGGCTCTGAGGCACGTTCATGCTTCTGTTACTAGTTTTTTGAGTTAAAGACCCCCCCCCCAAACCTGATTTTTTGCCTGTTCGTCTCCATTGAATGCAGCCGATGGAGGAATTTGATTGAGAATTAATTGCAGGGTTTTTTTTTTACAAAAGTAAATAGAGCAGTAAATGATCAAAATTCAAAATTGCAATTTAATTGTGAGAAGCACTGAAGAAATGCAAAGAAGGAACAGTCCTATCTGCAGAGAGGTTCCATTTTACATTTATGCCAGTATTTCTTCATGAGACTTATAAAATCATAATGTCATAGTTATGTACATTCTGTTTAAACCTTTCTCTGCTACATAAACATCAAACATAATACAAATAAATCTGCTGCTTAATTTTTCAGTTGTCCTTCTAAAATATGCCAGCTTCATATCCTGGTGAGATTCAACAGTAGTTGTTGAATCGTTTGTGGATGCATCTTTTTACCTTGTTAATTAGTAATTTAGAGTTTGAGTTTGCTTTTTAAAGCAGCTCCAGCTGGACACTGTAAATCATTGTCTAGAGCACAGTCTATGCTCGGTACAGAAAGTGGCCAAACCACAAACTCTTTCCACCTCGTCTTCCAAAATCTGGTTGCTGCTGAATACTTAAACACATTGCTGAAGTCAAGCTTTTCTGTATCTGATGAACGTTTTTAAATTGCTCCTCTCACAGTCTGCCCAACAGACTAATTCTGTCTCTTCAACCTAGAGGAATACATGGAAGTACTATGTCCACAGTGTGTGGACATACGTATATACATTCATAAATCTGTGTCATTCATGAACAGCTCCTTACATTCAAAAAGTCTGCTGAGATTGTATCGCATTCTGAGGTACATTGTAACACTGTGGATAATAAGTGGATTATAAGTTTGCGTTATAAATGAGGTCCAGTTGTCTTTTTAATAGTTGCATAGTTTTCCTGTCATTGTTCGTTTTTTTCTTCTTTGAGTACTCTAGAGTAATTTCCATTTTTCGGTGATAGGGTGGTCACTGCCATTACCTCCATGCCTAATGGACCTCCAGCTAAATCTGGTTTTGACCAAAGAGGAAATATTACAGAAATTCCTCATCCTTTTCAACTGCAAGAAGAGCAAAAATCCAACTCAAGATGAAGTAAATTCTATACTTAAGAATGGATTCATCCAGATTTTATTCTGTAATGCCAAACAAATCTGATACCAGTCCCTAAACTTCAGTTGGGTTAAAGAATCATGTGTGTCACTTTGCTATTGATATATATACTTCTGGGTTATTTTTTATGGTCCTTTCACCATCATTACTACATTTATTGTACAGCACAGACAATAAACCTTTCTAGAAAGACTAATGGCATTGGAAAATTAGGATCATCATCATTTTAATGGCTGATACCTAAGTGCTCATCTTTTTGTTCCGTTCTGTGGCTTTCCTGATGTTCGGAGCCGAACAAACTGTTGCGTCCAGTGACTGTTCAGATGAGTCATGTGGAAGGGACTGATGTAGCACAGTAAAACTTCCCAAAATGGAATTTAAGCTTTCTGTACCTTTGTGTTAATCCAATATAGAGATATGGAGGTAAAATCTTAATTAGTTAAAATGGGCAAGTATGAGATGAGCTGTTCAAAATTTTCAGTAAGCATCTTGGGAAGTTGATACTAACAGCTAGCAGCCACATTTTCTGATTAATACATATTTGTACTTTTGACATGCTCATATGAAAGGCAAATTTGTAAACATTACTAATATTTATTCCACAAATATTTGTCTCATTTTTATTTCACCGTGCTGCAATCTACAAGTGCTAATCATTGGAACCCTTTGGAGCAAAGGAACTTACCAAGTTGTGTTAGCTATAACAATACAATATTCAACAATATTGAACACAATATTCAAACAAATTTTTGTGGAAAAAGTGTCTTGGTCAATCTAATTTTACAAGTGAGCTGCAGGCATGTCTTTCAATAGTGTGGAGTTAATTTCCAAAGGCAAGTTATAGAATATATTCTGAACATTTTCTCAGTTCCTTACGGGAAACTTCTCTCTTCTAAATCATTCTTTTCCATTCTGTCCAGAACACTTCTTGTTTATGCTACAAAGACTCATACATATATCGCCATTTCAAAATAAGAAAAAATAACAGATAATTCAGTTTTTAATGTTACTTGTCATTGCTGAGATACTTACTGCTTCCACAAAAGAGTTAGGCCATCACTGTTTTTACTGATACAGTCCCTTATTTTAGGCAGCTTCGTGCCTTGCAGGGTAATTTTTCATACAGATGCGTAAGGCTACAGGATACAATGCATGAGGGAAGTTAGTCAGAACAACTGAGTGATCAGCCAGTGAATGTGATGCAGGAGAAAAACCCTGTGTGTGATGCTTGCTGATGAGTGAGAGTTGAGTCCTCACTCCACCTTTTGAGAGAACATCTTCAAGGCCCTTTTTTGAAGGGATGCATGTGATCTTTCCTTTTGAAGCAACTCCACTGCGCATAAATAGTATTGCATAATGACAAGAAATAATGGGAGAGTGGAGAGGGACATTTTACAAGGGCATGTAGTGATAGGACAAGGGGGAATGGCTTTAAGGTGAAAGAGGATAGGTTTAGATTAGATACTAGGAAGAAATTCCTTACTGTGAGGGTGCTGAGGCACTGAAAAAGCCTGCCCAGGAGAGTTAGGTGTGCCCCATCCCTGGAAGTGTTGATGGCCAGGCTGTATGGAACTTTGAAGAACGTGGTTTAGTGAAAGGTGTCCCTTCCCGTGGCAGGGGGCTTGGAACTAGATAATTTTCAATGTCCCTTCAGCCCAAATAATTCCATGATTCTGTGATTCTGTGTTCCTTGAGATAGAGAGGATGTTTTGTTTTGTGCTTGTTTTTTAGCACATCAGTGTTAACTATTGGAAGTGCACATGATTGTTGTTGAAGTTGTGTTTTGGGTAGGCTGTAGTTCCAAAAATGGTTTGATCATTCCTCAAACATGTGCATGAAACAGAAAGCATTCTTGGAAGATGTTTTTATTTTCCTGTTAGTGGGAGTGGGTGGTGGTGCAGAACAGTTCCTTATATACCAGGGTATATAAGGGGTTTAACATTTTTGTATTCTATAAATATATATATATATTAAGAATAATACTGTAAAAACAAACAAAAATGTCCAATGGAGAGTCAGCAGCAGAAATCTTGGTGCTCTCTGCTGAAGATGAAGCTATTCTCCTAAGGTGTTCCACTAAGGTTAAGGTACAACAGAGAGGTCTTGAACATCCCGTGGGTTTTGTCTGTTACCACTATGAGTTCTGTTTGCTTTATGAGCTTAGATAGAAACTCGGCACTGGGAATAGTAGCAGCTTTAAAACTTTTTCCTGAGGAAATTGTTTGACTTTAGAAGTGCCTTAGAAGGTTGCAAAGGTATTGCTGGCCAACAGGCACAAAATAATTTGATGTAAAACTGAGCTCTAGGTTGCTCTTGGAAACCACCAAGATAATGAGTCAGTTTTAGAAAAAAAACAGGTTCATTATTTTTTAATTGGGCTGCTCATCAAAAATGCAAGAGGTGTTGCAAATATCACGAAGTTTAAGGAAATTATGTTCTGATGAATTCCATATACATACCATGATGAATCTATGGATTATACACTGCTGACCGTCACAAGTGAGTTCTTCCTGCTTTTTAAATGTCTTCTTAGGTGAAAAACAACACAAACATCAATTTAAGAAGTATATAAGTGCAAACTGAAGTAAGAACTTAAAATGAAACTTTAACAAGACCAAAAGCATTTTGGCAAGATTATTTCAGGGAACAGTTAAAATAAATGAGAACAGCTTTCCTTTGTGATTAACACCATTATATTCTCATTAATTTAGGACATTTTATTAATTCAGGATATTATATTCATTCAATACTTACACAGCAATTTTCAGAGGAGCTGTGTAACAACAAAATGAGAAAAGCAATAAAAGACACAGAACTAATAATACATTTGATATTGAGAGAAAGCAGGGTGCAGAGTGGGCTGGGAAAATTGGGACATATCTACATTCAGCTTGCAGGAGAACTGATGTAGGAAGATGCAGGAACTAAAGAAGCATTTCTCGTGCAGTTAGATAGACATAACTGTGACAGAGGGTATTTGGTGGAATGCTGATGAGTGGACTTACAAGGCTTTCTGAGATTGGTTTTTTGCTTTCACTTTCAGTATAAATTCTCTCCTTGTTGCCCTCAGTCCCAAAAATAAAACCAGGATCAAAACTCTCTTTCTCAGAATTTTGTAGTCATTTGATAAGGGCTTAATACTGAACTCAAAAGTGAGTGTGACACTTCTATCACTTATCTGACTGTGTGTTCCTGAGTGACTAACAACTGCAGTAGTCTTGTGTGATGTCTTCTGAAAGTCCCTCCCCTTAGTGTCTTGCCTTTCTCTTCCTTTGGTCCTTCCCTGAACAACCTTTAGGTTTTCAGCATCTCCACAGCCCCCCTTAGCACATCTCAAAAATCTTGGTGCAGTCTCAAAATGCTCTTGCCTCTGCACCCATCCTGTCAGCAGTCCTTTACCTCTGTACACAATTACCCTGTTCCATGTGCACAGCATGCTGGGGGGAGAGTTTCTTTCTTTGACTTCTTTTTTTGTTTCATATCGGATATGACAATCTCATCAAGAAATCATTCTCCTTGGGCACTCATGAGTAGCTGACTCAGTGTCCTCTAGTTTTCACTGACTAGGTTACTAGAATTCTTCCACCTTTATTGTTTCTTTGGTTCTTGCCAGGAGTTAGTATTTAATTTGTGTTGCCTTTATTATAAAGATAATGTGACAATAAATTTCCAGCAGCTTCACTCCATGCCACTTTTTTCCCAGTTGCTTGATCTTTTTATTGTTTCTTTTTGGTGTATGCCCATGTCCTGGCCATGCCCCTGCTCTGCTCCCTTCCCCTCCTGCTTTTTTTAAATTGCTCTTAGTATTTTGCTTCTGCAACTTCAGACAGTAGTTTTATCTGCCAGTTACTCAAAAGAAGATATAATTTAGTATGGTCTTCTTACATTTATGATTTAGCCTCCTTTCAATACATTTTCTGTCAGCCTTTTTTTGGAGCACTTTCTTACTAAAGCCTGTCAAAACTGTTTGATTTTAGAAGGGCCAGGACTTCTTTCTTTGCCCAGAATTTTATTTCCTGAACTATTTATTTTGGAAGATTATTTTCTTAAAAGTTAAACCATATGTAAGAAACTTCTGGGGATATGGAGGGGAGTCCAGTCAGTTCAGTCTTCGAGAAGGAACAAAGCACTGGGGAACAAAAGCACGAGGCACACAAGTTTGCTTCTGCAGGGCTATGTAAAAATAGAGGAACACGGGATGAGTTTAGCAATATCTGCTGGAACAAAAGACGCAATAACTAAAGTAATCTTTTGTAATTTTAGTGTGTGTTAATGCAGCAGTTTTTCTTGAATTTGGACAGTATCAGAATCTTGTTTACAGACTCTAATTTTACAACCCATCTGTAATTAGTATTTTATTCTTAGACCATGAAAGTTAAACCCAGTGGAGTTCCTGTCCTTTTTAGAAAGGGAAAACCACTACCTGTCCATCCACATTCCTGCCACAGCAGGGGCCCCAGAGTTTTCTGCTAAAATTCTCATATACTCGAAAGAACTGCAGAGGCATCCTTTGTGAGCCAGCAGATGAGGCATCTCTGTGAGGGCTTTAGGTAGGAGACGGCAACAGCTTCTCAGTGGTCCCCTCACTCTGCTGTGAGGTGAGTCATTAAAAAATCATGGAATGTTTTGTGTTTGAAGGCACCATAAAGATCATCTGGTTCCAGCCCACCGCTCATGGGCTGGGACACCTTCTACTAGACCAGGTTGCTCAGAGCCCAAACTAAACTGGCCTTGAACAGTTCGAGGGATGGGACAGTCAGAGCTTCTCTGGCCAACCTGTTCCAGTGTCTCACCACGCTGTTCCAGTATCTCACCATCCTCACAGTGAAGAATGCCGTCCTAATATCGAATCTAATGCTACCCTCTCTCAGTTTAAAGCCATTCCTCCCTTGTCCTGTCGGTACACATCCTTGTAAAAAGTCCCTCTCCAGCTTTTCTCTAGGCCTTTTTTAGGTACTGGAAGGCTGCTGTAAGTTTTTCAGGAAGCCTTCTCTTCTCCAGACTGAACAACCCCAACTGTCTCAGCCTGCCTTCATAGTAGAGGTGCTCCAGGCCTGTGATCCACAGCCATCCTCTGGACTTGTTCCAGCAAATCCGTGTCCTTCTTATGAGTCACTACTGTAATGAGCTTCCCTGGCATCTCGAGTCCAGGTGGCTGCATTCCAGGCACCAGTGCCCTGCAGCCCACCTACAAGTGATGTGGTGTGACCCAGGTGGGTCAGGATGCCCTACCTGACCTGACTTATATTGAGTAACAGCACCTCTGGCCCTATGAAGTACTTTAGTTCTGTGTGAAGTAGAAGAAGGTATTGGATTGGTTTGGATTTGGATAGGACATGACTTCAAATAAAGATGTTAGGAATGAGAGGTTTACTACATTTTTTTCTTCCCCACTTTTGGATGAGGGAGGAGTATTAATAGCAAACAGCAGTACAGATGTATTTTTGCTTCTCAATCATCAGCACTTTGGGAAGAATACAGGCAAAGGACAAAACAAGAAAAAAGCAGCCACAAGATAGAAGTGGCGGGATGTGCTGAAAAGCACTGCCTTTGCCATTTTGCTGTAGTCAGAAAAGTCAAAATCCACATCAGAGTACTGGAATGAAAAATTACAGTCTTCTAGACTGAAGCCTGACAAAATTGCAGTGAAAATAAGCTAGCTCTAAGCAAAGCACTGCTTATCTACCATTTACCGTGATGTTGACTCTTAAGATGAAAAGCGTGATACTGTATTTGGGGAGTGGAAAATTAATTTTTTTCATTAGCAGGGCAATTTTTAATGTCATTATTTCATAATTAGTCCACAAATTTTGGAATAGAGACATCTAGTATTGCCAGTAGCTTTTTCATCCTACTGAATAGCACTGAAAAGGAATCAACATAATGAAATCCAAATACAAAATTAATATGAAATTGCCAAAGATTTGGCTTTTTTTTGTTTGTTTTGTTATGTTTTGATTTAAACAGATACACAGGCTTTGCGAAAAAGCTTTTTTTTTAATTAAAAAAATAATAAAAAAGGTACAGTTTCAGAATAATGCATGGTATAAGTTTTTGCTACTTAAAATTTACCAGAGGCAAATGCAACTTCAGTCTAAATCAGGACTGTGGATGCACATAGTGTGTGGCACCACAGGGCTAACTGATATATTTACTGCTGCTTTAATCTCCTTTACTGGCCTGCACATGGCCGACAGGCCCAAACTTTGTTTGCTGACATTTTTTATGTTAACTGTGCTTTTAGCAGCACTGAATAAATCCAAAACTAGGAAAGAAAAAGCAAAAGAGTTTTTTAAACAGTGTAAATAAAATGTAATTTAACATGGTAGCATATTGTGATTACAACCTGATGTGAAAAGTATTATATCAGCAAAATTATTCTTTCATTATATTCTAGGGTTAACATTAAATAGTGATAAGGACTCAAGGACTGAAATTGTGAAATATAAATTGTTCATGGTCCCGTAAATAGTGATGGTACTCCTTTCCACCCTTTTACCCGTGACTAATTTGCCTTTATAATCCTGATATAAAAACCCCACATGGTCAAGCTACAGCTATTTTAGTAACTCAGGTAGGCAGAACAGCCTGGAGTTTTGTTCTTTGGCATAGTGCTGTAGAGCAAGGAAATAGTTTATTTAAAAATGAAAAATCCACTTACTCATTCCTTGCAGAAAGTTGGTAGCTACCACTGATGCAGATTCTGGACAGAAATGATACAAATACACTTAATGAACCAGGTGTTGTGATGACTGTTGCTTAAAACTTGTTTCTTACACTGTAACTCATGAGCAGATATTGGTAGAAAAAGCTTTACTTTGAACGGAATCAGAGCTGGAAAAAAAACCAGGAAAGAGAAGTCTGTGAATTGGACTGAGATGTTGGTTTGATAAAATCAGAGATTACTTTGTATTTCTGTATGATGCTAGGGACAAGTAAAAGAGATGGATCCAAAAAGAAATGTACTTGAAAGCCCACTGGCAATAGGATCAAAAGGAAAGCAAATGGGAAATAAAGAGGAGGGTGAGGGAGAAGAGGAGCTCCATAACAATGTGCAGCAGCCTGTGGAGGGAAGTAGAGGTGAAGGAAATGTCATGTGGTAGCTTCCCTTCAGATGTGAATCTTTAATCTTTTTTTACATTTTTTGCACATGAATTCTGTAGAATGTTATTTGCTTTCAAAATCTCATCAGGCACAAGTGCTTGTTGGAGTATTTCTGACAGTATTCCTAGTGTTTGAACTTCATAGTTGTCATTAGTTCCTTCACCAAATATTCCATGCTGTTGCTTTGATTTTCATAATTAGTCACTCTCAATCAAGTACATTTGTCAAGGACTGAAATTGTAAAATATAAATTCTTCATGATCCCATAATGAAAAGGCACTTTTAAAGGTTTTGATTCTCAATATATGCTCCAGCTAAGAAAAGAACGTGACTACATGAAAAAGAACAAAGAGCCAGGCTCCAAGATACTTCCATTTAAGGATAGGTTAGGGAAATTTTCTTTATACCTTCTTAAGGTATTAAGATGCCAGTCAGTGCCCAAATACTTGAAAAACTTGGAATTGATTTATGAAAAATAGAAGTCTGTATCTTACTTGTGAGTTGCATATCTATATATCTGTCTGTCTATCTGTCTATCTGCCTAGAGGTGATTAAAGCAAAGCTGTTCATTTGCTGGCATTTGTGAAACAATATTTTTTTACTGTACTTGTGACATCAGAGGGTCTCAGCGTAGGCAGTGATGTGTGAGTCTAGCAAACAGAAAAACAAGCAAAGTGAAAGGTGGTGTTCTGTCCAGAAGTGAAGGCTGTATTGCAAGTGTTTTATTGCGTGCAAATCTAGTAATACACTTATACAGGAGCTATGAATATGCAGACCTCCAAAAGGTCTTAGAAGGATTTTATGAAGAATTTAGATACTAAAATGTTAGAGAGCAGTTTGAGTCAGTGTCTTCTTAAGAACCCCAAGACTTCCGTAAAAACCCCATTAAATACCAGCTCCCCTGCCCCAGGCGGTTGTATTGCCTGTTTTGGGGCAGAAACTTCCAACTTGCTAGCCATGAGAGAGGAGTGCTGTTCTCCTGTGTGTGTTCATCACCCAAAAAAACAGTGTTTGGCATTTTGAATCCAGCTGGATTTAGGCATCTGCTTAATCAGGTTTATGAGTCTGGTATTCTGGTGTACATATACCTTGCAGTTTCCCTTGGAAATACATAGATTTCCACAGTCTTTATGTTTTCTTTTTTCTTGTTATACTACCTGACAAGAAAATAGAAAATATGTGTCTTTTTTTTTCTGTTGTAGTTGCTTGTAGTAAATGGAGAAGGAAGACTTCTAATTAAGATGTTCTACATCATTCCCGGGAAGTATTCAGGGAACATACCTGCATTAGCATTTCAGTATGAATTAGAAATGTGCTTTTGAAGTAAAGCTCCCCATTGTCTGTCCTTGGATTCGCATTATAAAGTGGTCTTGGACAACACAAGATGAACTTTTCTGGGGGTAACCAGGCTCCAACTATTTCCAGATAATCAAATTCCCAGGCCCAGATCCAAAATAAATCCAAACCCTTTAATAAGTATAGTGTGGATGTCGGTTTCTCATCAGCCGTGCATTACCCTAAGGAGTTGCTTCTATTGAACTGCACTGCTTGCTCTGCTGTAGGTGCAAGCATGAATTTCTTCAAAGCTTTCTCTCTTTTAGCTACAGGGTGAGTCTGGGTGCTCGGCAGAGGCAGTCAGAATCACTCTGGTGCAGGAAGGTGCCTAAATTTGAGGCACTGAAAGCTTATATTAGCTGTCTAAAAGTAGGTGATGTAAATACGGTTCATAGTGTTTATATCATAAAATAGAGCAAGGCAGTGCAGGCAGCAGCTGTGCATCACTTCTTGCTTCAGTCCCCTCCAGTGAGTTATTTTGCTTTGGACAGGATGTGATGGGGATTGCAACCTGTCTGTGCTAATCCAGCTCTTGACTGTTTGTTGTTTTAGAAAGACATGATAATATTACAAAAAAAAAAATGAAAGAATAGAAAATAGGCAATACCTTTCTTTTCATTTTGGAGCACACCTTCTCCACACTTGCATTCAGCTGTTTGCAAAACAAATACTTTGATCTGGTACTAGCACTACTGAGTAAACCGTCTAAATTGTTACTAGCATTAACTCCTGTTTTCTAGCATGTTCTCTCAAAAGCTGTTCGGTAAATCTTGTTTCACTGTCAATTTAGATATTGTTTCTCCCTCCCAGAAAACACAGACTTCTCAGTTCATTCAAAGAATACTTCGTGAGTACACATTTCTCATGTCAAGGCCATAATAAATCAAGTATGGAATGGTGCAGACTTTAGTGATGTACTTTTCTATAACTTTCTGATTCTCACAGCGTTTGTAGCATATATTTCTACTTAAAACACCAAAAAATACTAGCTCATAGCTAAGATCAAGGAAAAAACAAAAAGACAATATGCTAGCATACTATGAGAAATTTAGAATTGTAACATCAAACATTAAAAATCTAGATAATTACGATTGTTGCAGGAGCTTTGTTTGGCTCCCTTGTACCTATGAGTAAAGATAGTCCTAGAAGTATACTCATGCACAAATTCTCATACATGATCACATATTGTACTTAGACAATTAATTATTTTCTCTCTCTTACACTAGATCTTATTCAAATTCTGTTCTGAAGATAAGCTATAAATATTCTCATAGCCTCTTCTCTTAGAGTGACTATATCTGGAAACTTAATTAAATCCTTTTATTTTCACAATTTGTCCTGAGTTATTATTTTCCTTTTACATGTGAGAAAGAAATACATTTTTAAAGATTCAGATGCTCAGCTTGTGTTGTAAAAGTACTTAGCACTTTGTATTTTCAGAGCATCACTAACGCTGGCTTTAGCTGCAGTCTCCAAGCAGCTCTTCTGTATAACAGGCTCTATTGTGTCTGTTTTTGGACACCAGAAAGTGATTAATGTAAATGGAGAATCATTTGTGAAAGTCTGGCTGAGATACAGGAACCTATAGGAAGAAGAGTGCTACCAAGCAGTTCTCCATGGAAATGCTCTTGCCATGATACTCATGAGATTATCCTTTCTCTAGCTGCAACTCTCATCTCCATTCATTAAGCACTTGCCAAGTTTGGCAAAAAAAAGGCTTATGTCCTACAGACTGAATACCACCCAATCTTGCTCACACTAAGCCTGCTTTAGTCCTTTACCATTCACCAGTGTGATGCAAATTCATGCAGGACAGTAGATATTATTTTATTGTATGAATGTTGGCTTTCCTAACTTTCTTCATGATCTTTAAACAAGACTCCTTAGATGCATATAAAAGTTACAGTGCAGGTGCCTGAATTCAGACTTTCTTATTGCCGTGTCATCTTTTTGTATAAAATTCACTCTACATCTGTTTCCCTGTGGTCCTTGTTCTGTCCAAAACACATCTTGGTTCATTTAAAAAAAAAGTCCTTTATGGACCTTTTGTACTGTGATGAATTTTCCTGGTATTCATATAGTAGTAGCTTAATGGAATTGTATTAAAATGGACAGGGAATATGATGGCATTCATTGAAAAATGTGAGCTCAGATGCACTCTTATGTGTTCTTTTACTTTGGCTGGTTGATAAGATTGGAGGATGTGCTTGAAATGATACCCAAACCAGCACCACTGCATACACTATGGCACTCTTGCCCTAGTAAGGGTAGGAGGAACCCTAGAAGGACATTTACAGGAAAAAAACCAAACACTTGGTGTAGAGTTTGACTCTCTTGAGCGTCTGACTTGGATTCAGGTCCATATATGCCCAAAGAGGATGGTTTGGGATTAGACTCACTGGTCCTCTTCTTCATGAAGTCTGCTCTGCTGCAATACTGTTTGTCACTGATGGCCCAAGAGACAACTAATGTGAACACAGAGTCTGCACGTGGGAGTGGACTTGTCAACAGAAAGACTAGGGAAGGCACAGTTGAAAAACGAATGTTTGGTGTATGTCTGAGCTCTTCCAGAGAGGGGAAAACCACAGTTTGTTCAGATCAAGTGGCAGCTGCTCAAGTACTGCTGTAAGTGTATTGAAGTGCCAGGTTCATATGGGACGCAGACTTATTTTAAACACTCCATGAAAATGAGAACAGTTCTTCAAAGTTGAAAGCTAAAGCGTTCATTTATTTAAAATGTTTCTCTTGGAACGATTTAGTAGACTCTTTGCTTATGATTGAGTAGTTTATTATTATTTCTGTGTCCTTCTGAGGGTTGCTTTGGATATTGTACTGCAAAGTTCAGAACTTCCCTGAAAATTCCAAGAGAGAGAGAAGCTTGGCTTATCTCCTTCTCCTTCCTGTTTAATGAGGTTACGGTTATGATTGAATTACATGAGATGAGCAATTGGCAAGGTTTAGGAGACATACCAAATCGTGATCCCCTCACCTAATGCCTTTGACTTAGTACAAAACTCCTGTGTGTAACTGATTACCACTTTTCCCATTTCTGCTTAAGAAGCTTTTTTCCTATTATTTTTTAGCCTTGAGAAGTTTTTGTTTTCAGTGTTCTCGAGAACATTTTTCATTATACTGAAGTTTGTAGCATGTAATGCAGCTTTGATCTGTAGTACCATGACCTTGCACCAGCCAACAATGTGGTGTCAGTAGCTGGTGTCACTCACTGGCAACAGGTGCTCCTCCTTCACAATAATTTTACCTGTCTCCACAGAAACTGATAGCTCAGATGGATTTCCCAGAAGCAGAGCTTTCATGCTGAAGGCTTAATTTCAAATTATAATTCTAAAATGTGTGCGCTGCCCACATCTAATTCCATTTGTGCCTTCCCTGAGTGCTGAAAAAATTTCATCTTCTCTTTTCTCCCTCCCCTGTCTTCTGACATAATTGTAGTAGCTGCTGCCCCAGTAGATTTCAAGGAGCATACTAGAGGCAAAAAGCCTAAACAAACAGAGCAAAACAAAATAAAAAACCACCCTAATATGTTTTTCCCCTTTAGCTTCCATCCTTAATCCCTATAATCACATACAACTGAATATAGGCAGAGACATCCTGAAAAGGCAGAACTAAATCAGAACTAGATAGTTTACTCTAAGACATGCATACAGCAGACAGTATTCCTAAAATAAAATATAAATCTATCTGGTTTTTTGTTTTTTTAAAATTCAAATTTCTTAACCTATTTAATCTTTTATGAGATTAAACTCTTTTATGATTTAAACTCTTTAATGAGTTAACTCATTGTGGTCTTTTCTGTACCTTTGCTAAGTATACCCTCCTGTTGAGAGAGTGCAGATGTTGCGCATTGTAAGGTTACATAGAAAATAATTTTCCCTTTTGGTCTTGTTTCTTGTTGCTTAATAATTCCTAAAATTGCATTTTGTTTTTAACAGCTACTGGGCATGAAGAACAGTAATCAAAGGGTTTAAATTGACTATTAACACTAATGAAAGTTACAGCAGTCCATGACTGTCTGTGGTTAGGGCTTTTCTTTCTTGCCTTGCATATGCAGTACTTTGCAAGTAACTACTCTGAATTTCATCTGTCATTTCTTTGCCAAGTGATTGAGTATTGTGAGCTCCTCCTGTGGCTCTTCAAAGGCAGTTTATTTACTCCTGTTCTGGTTAATTCTTTACCTTCACACTTGCTCTTCACTTACCATTCTCATTTCTCAGATGCTAAAAAAGAAAGTTCAGTGTCATGAGACTTGGAAGAAGTTGATGGGAATGCTTCCTTCTCTGTTGTGAATACTAACCATTTTATTTCTAACATGCTTCCTGTCTGCTAGCCAGTTACCAAGCCAGAAGACACTCTTGCCTCTCCTCCCACGATAGTCAGGTCTAAGGCTCTTTTAAGTACATTATCTGAAAGAAGGATTTTGGAAATTCAACTGCTTTTTGCAAATCAGTTGCATCTTATACACACTTTATTTACTCTTTCAGAGAAACAGTAATTTGTGAGACAGGACTTACCATGCATTCAACAGTTTTCTTTTCATTTCCTCTTTTGGTGTTTATTAAATTCTGAGGTCAATTAAAAAGCCACCTCTCTTAGATCTGCAGCCTTTCTCTGACACAGAGCTTGATTTTACTGACAAAACCAGTTGTATATGTGCTTTCACATGTTGTAGACTCGTTTGAAGTGCAGTCCAAGTTATAGGAGAGAGAGAATCAGCAATGTTTGAAGAATTACAAAACCACTGTTTTGTGGGCTGAGCATTACCAGAGGTCTCATTCTTCATTCAGAGGCATCTTATGTCAAACAGGAAGCTGAACTCGTCCTAATCATGACTAGGCATAAGCAATGCAACTCTTTATAGAAAAGCCAGAACCATGCACTAATCACCACAATAAATAAACATAGTTTTTAGAAGACCAGTGGGAGGGACTTCTTGTACCTACATGAGTTAGCACAAGAGCAGTAAGTGAAATTGCCACCCTGTGTTCCAAACATATTCAAAGAAGAGCTTCTTTCTTAGAATTGCCAATATTAAGTTTGGTCTTAGGGTTGCTTCTTTTATTTCAAACCGGAAAAGTTAAGAACTTGGAACATTACTCTTACATGAAGAGCTTTCCAGAAGATACCACTGTAAGGAGGTCTGTTTGTCTAGAGAAGTATGGCCACAGTCTTCAAACAAACATCATTTTTGAAACTAGAAACATTTACCAGAAAAATACAGGATCACATTATTAATTCAGATGAATAGTTTTTATAACTAATCTGACAGTCATTTTCAAAGTAAATCCAAATAGTATTCTTCCTTTCAGGTAAGCGTCAGAGCTGTTGTAACAGCACTATCAATCTGACACAGAAAAGTCATGAATTCTATTTGGAGATCAATGGGACTGAATACATGGCTATCAGTACAGCATTGTACTGTTTCTGCTATTGGTCATACCAAGTAGAGGAAAATAGAAATTGTATATTATATGTATCTATATATATGTAACTATAAAGAAAGTTTTATATATATATATATAAAGAAACTTTGTTTTGAATTTCCATACTAGAGTAGGAACTTGCTTTCCAAGCAAGATAAATCTTTGCAAGCTCATAACTGTGAGAAATTGCACCACGGTTGATTTATGGACCTTAGTGTGATGGAAGGTAGAAATGTATAACTGTGCTTACTTGGAGGTTTCCTTTCTTCAGCAACAAAATTCCTCAGATCAGAATATTCTACAAGTGTCGTGTAGAAATACAGAGATTTATGTTCTGAAGTATTAGAAATCTTTTCCTTTTTCCTAAGTTTGTTTCTTTGTTATTTAGTAATATTGAATTAACTTAGCTGTGGAAGTGCTGATACTAGGCAAAACTTCAGAGAGTAAGACATGATATCACTTGTTTGATTTTGCTCTCTTGTTGTAGGGACCAATCTGTGTCACCCTTAAGAGGCTTGTGATTTTCTAAGAAAGGGAAATTAATCGGTTTTCTGTAACTCAAGGTTTCCATACTTCAACCCACTCATTAAAAAAAAAACAAAACCGCAGGTATGTGAGGCCCATTGAATAGCCCTACATCATTCTAATTCTTTTTAAGTATCTGAAATGTTGGCACTAGAAGACACATGCAACTTTCAAATGTATGAAACTTGCAGATCTGCTTTCTCTATTCTGGGGGGAACTTTATGACAATATCCAACTGTGGTGTGTTTGTGTGCCGGTTTGGCCAAAATCTAGTAATATAGCCCCTGAGAGAAAACCAGGTTACAACCACCCTTCCCCCCACAGGGTTCAGGAAAAAAGGAAATTTTTCCTCGAAGGAAAGTGAAAGAGATAAAAACTATTTATTTTAACAAACACACAGGACAAGGATAATGATGCTAAATAATGAATTAAAACCCTCGCTATAGAGAGAAACCTGGGAAGATTTCAGAGTCCTTCTGTAGGTGTGGTCTCTCTCCTCCTCGGAGCTGGTCGGTGAGGGCGTGGGCCCACCCCCGGGCCTCAGGGAGAAAATTCTCCTGATGTGTTCTGATGTTGTTGAAACAGTCTGGAAGAGAAGAAAGGAAAAAAACCCCAAAGTCCCAGGAAACAAAATTCAGCTCTCCGTCTTATGCCAAGAGGGAAAAAAAACCAGCTGGCTGAAGAAAAAGCAAGCAGGGTGCTCCCTTCGTGCCTTCCGCAGTCAGACAACAACTGAGGAGTGTAATCTCTGTGTCCTTGAGAAGCTGCTTTGGAAAGTTCGTCTGTTTTTTTTTTTCTCAAGCTCAGTTTAAAGGCACAGAAAAGGCACAATATTACTTTTTGGGCATAAAGCATGATAGGGGATACACATGATAGAGTCACCCCAAGACAGTTTGCTTTGTTGAAGTTTTTATTACATGATTTGCATGTATGGTATTTTTTCCCCTGGACTTCCACCTTCCATCCTTACTCAATAATACAATATGTTAGGCTGGGGATTTTGTTAGCCAGCAGTAATGGTAATCTGCTTTCAGTGTGTTTTTATGTGGCCACATTTGAAGTGCTGATAAAAAGTTATGAGTTCCACAAGATGAGGACATAAAAGATGCAAAATTCAATTCTCTACCTCCTAGTCTTTTAACCACAATATTATCTGAATCAAGGACAGTATCATTATACCATAAGACCCAGTATTTTTAAAGAGTATTTCCCAAAGTAATTCTGACAGATTTGACAGATGTAATCTTTTTACCTGGTCATCACTTACCCGGGGTTTTTACACACTTACTTACATCATAAGAAAATATTAAAAAGGAGACCTAGCACTGTAGATACTACAACAACTGTCATGGGTGATCTGGGCTCTAGATGAGCCTTTCTCAGGAGTATTGCAGCACAAGCCAGTTGAAAAGCCACCATGCCTACCAGAGATTACTGAAAAGCAATTTCTGTGCCTTGCCTGTATCCTAGTACAACAGTCAGGGATGCGTCTTAGGCTAATGCAGAAAGGTTTGTCGTGAAGGAGTCTAGTTAAGGCAGTTTAAAATAGTTTTGGAGCAAGATGCTCTTTAAGCACTGTATAATCGGTGCTTTCGTTACATAGCCCTCTATTTTATTTTTAGAATTATTTTGTTTGGTTTTGTTTTATTTCATTTTGTTATGAATGCTAAATCCCAAATACAGAGAGAACACTGCCAGGTGATTTAGTGGACCTAAATCTTTTCCCCTAGCACTAGCACTGAAATTTATCTTCCTTGCTCAGTCTTGTGATGGTGCTCCCCCTCTTCCCCTGCGGCAGTCAGCTGAGTGCTCCTTCCCTCCTGTTTTGTTTTTTTTTTCTGTATTAACTCCTCCCTTGCAGTCTCTACTTTCTTGGGCTTCTTTTCTGCCCTCCAGTAAATATAACCTTGATCAGCATCCAGTCAGTTCATTTCCAAAGAGACTTCTCTCAGTGTAGTCCTTAGCAACTTCTTTAATACCAGCTCATGAAAACAGCTCATCATGCCTTGTTCAAAGTCTAAAATAATTCTAAAATCATTCTTCAGGCACTGTGGAACAGTTACCCTAATTTTCCCTGTATTTGTGAGGGTAAAAGGAGGGTCATGGAGTGGGACCAGATATCCCTACTGGGTGGAATCTTCACACTCACCTCCAACTTGTAGGGTCTGGGACCATTAGACAGCCCTTGTATAAAGACTTGTCCTGAACCAAAATATCCTAGCCCAAATCCTAGCCAGCAGGACCACATAACTGTGCTTAAAATGCTCCCAACCAGTCACTGAAACTCTGGAATAGATATCTATAGGTTTGCATATGAATATGTATATATATATGTATCTACATATACCTATATATCTAAGTGTGTATAGAATCATAGAATTGTACCTCTTCTATGAAGACAGGCTGATCAAGTTGGGATTGTTCAGCCTGAAGAAGAGAAGGCTCTGGGAAGACCCTTAAGCAGTGTTCCAGTACCTAAAGGGGGCCCATAGGAAAGCTGGAAAGGGACTTTTTACAAGGACATGTAGTGATAGGGCAAGGGGAGTGGCTTTAAGCTGAAAACAGGTATATTTAGATCATATATCAGGAAGAAATTCATTACTCTGAGGATAGTGAGACACTGGAAACGGGTGCCCAGAGAAACTGTGGATGTCCTGTTGTCACCGAAAACTGGAAAAAAGACTCTCCAACCAGATTGTTAGTTTAGAAAGCTGACATTACTTTAATGCAGCAGTGAGGTACATGGGGGTCGCTCCACCCAATATGTACACCAGTTGTCAAAAGTTTTAAATTATTTATATATTTTAGCAAACAAAGGAATTAGTGTTCACTGGAATTAGTATTCACTGGATACAAGTTACAAGTTCTCTTAGTACTTAGTATTCTATCTTCTATTGGTTAATGATTCTCCCTCTTCTCATGCTAATTAGTTCGCACGCTCAGTTTCTCTCTTCTTTTGGGTTGGTGGGTTTCTTGCGTCAGTGGTCTGTGGGTTGGTGGTTTTAGATTCCCTCTGCCAGAATTACTTTTTACCCACTTGGAGCTGATTTCAGATGAGTTTCCTCCTTATTTTGGGAGTCCTGCCGAATGTCCTTGTTGCCCATAAATTCTGCATTCTCTATGTCCATTATCAGAGTTGCATCCTTCTTCCCAAACTATGTTAACCTCCTCCTCCAGGTCTCAGATCACTGGAGCATGTCAAGTCCTAAACTTTAATTTGTTTTTCTAACACATGGACATGACTTCCGGTTGCTTTGTTAGCTGCTCTGTGTTTCACGGACTAAATCTTCCTTCTTGTTGATTAGGTCCCAGCATTTTCCCCCAATGATGCATAGACTCCTTTTTAAAGGAGTATAACTTGTTTGGTAACACCATCCCTGGGAGTGTTCAAGACCACGCTGGATGGAGCTTTGAACAATCTGGTCTTGTGGAAGATGTCTCAATCCATGGCAGGAAGGGTTGGAACTAAATGGTCTTTAAGGTTCCTTCCAACCCAAACCATTCCTACGTTTCTGTGATATACATTTCATCAAAGGATAGTGTTTTCACCTGGGATGCCTCTGGCCACAGGTCAGACACATTAGGAAGGACCTTGCTCACCAGGCTGAGGAAAAAAAAAGGCTAAAACCTTTTTTTTTTAAGGTAGGAAATGTATCTGAGAAAATCCTCATTCCTTCGTGGACCTTCTTTCCCCTAACAAAACTTTTTTTATGTGGAAATCCTGTCTGCCTCTTTCTCTAATGCTGGCCTCTTGCAGTTTTTTTAGCAGGCAGTCACAGTTCCTTGCTGATTCCTGAAACCAGCAAAGGGTTTGCTGTAGGATCAAAGCTGGCTCTTTCCCAAACTTCTTTAAGGGACAGGTGCAGTGCTTCAATGACCATTGCTGAAAGCTAGTTAACTGTGGAGGATAGATCTTCTTTAGTAATGAAATTACCAGTTTTCAAGTACATAAATTCTTTGAGAAGAAATGGTTTTCAGCTGCAGTGAACTTGTGAGCAGCAAAATGCATACCTTTGATAGGGACTGTGCAGGCAGAGTGAGTACAGTGATGTGTTGTGTTCTTTATGTAATAGGGTTTCATACACTGGAGAAACAGGATGGATGCTACAGCTGGTGACTGCAGAAGAGTGTGAGATTAAAAACTGAGTGAAATGTCTGAGGTCAGGTAACGGGACTGAGATCAGAAAAATTAAATCTAGTTAGACCAGTTTCTTGCTAAAAGGCTGGACAGGATTTAAAGTTCTTGGGGGGGCCAGTGGAAGTTGTACGCATTTCAGAGTTTTATTAGCTTATTTTAAACCTTCTGTCATACACTAGTTCAGCATTTAAGTATGCTCTCTGTGCAATGTGCTGGAGAGATTTTCCTCCCTATTGACAGGAAACTGTTGGAAAATGCTTCTTGTTTCTTTCCTGTTTTCGGTTGTGTTGATTCTTAAAATATCTCATTCTAAAAAATGTATTTTTTAATCCCCTGGATGCCCTTGAAATAGTCCATTGTGGGGCTGGACACTTTTAAGTGTTTCAATACCTGTGTACCATGTTCTTTCATCAGGAATTTCTTGTTTGTCAAGTCACACAGACACTGTTTCCTCTTTAAGGACTAAATAGAATGTCTTTAAAATACAAATTTGCAGTAATGGGATCTAAATACAGAACGAGACATTAATTATATACAGATTAAGACTATGCTTAATAAGAGCAATCTTCCTTGCTTGTTACAGCCTCTCTGAAGATTGCATTGCTCTTGCTTTTGTGTCAATACAGACTCTCCCTCTATGAATTGAAGATTATCTGCAGACCCTTTATAGTTTGCTTACATGGAAGACACTGTCTCCAAGTAAAAGCTACTGCTTTCCTCCTCTGCTGTCCCTAAGCTAGAATGTTCAGTCTGTTTACTCACCATGTGAAAAATGCTCTTTCCTCTTATTTTCTTTGCTGAGACCCCTGGTGATGACTACCCCTGGCACTGAGGAAGAGCTGAAGGGATTACTTTAATTTCTTCCCAAGGTTCTTGGAGTAATGCTTCAGTGGCTGCTTACTTCAGAGTTGTAGCAGGGCAGTGCCTGATGGAGACATATGTGCTCAATTCGTAAGAGAACCATTCCTAAGACAATTTATAAGGATTTTCCTGGGATCAGTGGACTTAATAATATGCCTCTCATTCACAGAAAAGTGATTTCTGTGCCTTTTCTTTTGAATTAAAAATATAATGACTCAACAGAGGTTTTAAGCGTTGGCATAATACGTGGGTTTGGGGTTTTTTTAGGTCTTTAGAATATACATCTTTAGCTTTTATTGCACCTTAGACAACAAAATGTTAAAGCAAGTGCAAAATCTCAGACTGGAAAAACAAAAAAAATAATGTAAAAGCAGAACTAAGAGAGTCTGAAGGTGTAAAGATTTTTACAATGTACATAAATGTAGGAAAAAATTTTAAGCTTGATTAACTGTCAGTGATGCAGGTGTTGTATCTTTCCATATTTTATTTCTGAATGTTGATAAATCATTTTAGTGATTGGGAACCCTCACCTTCAGCCACTGTTTTGCCTCTGTATATTTCTTGGGAGTGGTTCAGTAAATTAGGTCATAAAATTTAATCCATTTTTATCTGGCAACTTCTCAAAACCAGCAAGTCCACAATCACGAGAATACACGAGGAAGTTCCTTGAGTCTATCAGGTTAGTGCATGTCATAATAAGCCACTTGGAAAACCCACCTTGCATCCCCCCCATGTTTCTTTAGGTTAGGCAGATGCTGGTACAGTTCAGCTGATTGCAGTAGATGGAGAAGAATTGCATGACTGTTGTAAAGGCTTTGATTTCAGCCAGTGCCTCTCTAAAAGGTTATGTTACCGGACAAGCAATATTAAAACAAGGCAAAACAAAGCAAACTTCCTTCTCCACCAACAAAAACCATTTAGGAACACAGATTTCTCACAAAATTGAAGCGATGATCTAATGGCAGTTTTTGCAGCAAGACAGGGGATAAAACCTACCCTAGGTCTACCTTTAGATCCCTTTCAAAACCGCTAGAGAATATATGTAATTTCAACAGCATTTTCTGCGATTGATCGCTGTGAGTAGACTGCACTCCTTTTAAATGGGAACAAACTCTACCCCTTCATATACATGTGCAGTTCCCAAAGAAAGCAATGTCTTTATATAAAAGTGGTTTCTTGAAAAGGTTTTCATGTTCTGAGAGGCTTTGAAAGAAATGGTTGATGAACCATTACTGGTGACCTAAAAGCTGTGCTTTCAGGATGGAGTTTTCAAAAGCTCTTATTGAGGACCTCCATGAAACTTGTGGGAACAAAAGTAATTCTGATTTGAAAATCTGCCCTAAACATGTGAGCATTCCAGGTGCTACAGAAGAATGTGATTGGGCTGTCTTTTGCCCAAGAAAAGCCTGTGTGACCCCTACTGATACGCCCTTACTCCGTCTTGGGGCATTTCTGCGTTCTGCAAGCAGTGCAGAAATGGAGTTGCATCCAGCATCCAAGGAATGTCATAAAATTAAAAGTTAGCAATTGAACTCATGTGGAGTCAACTCAATTTTCGGTTGTCTGCTTCTGTCTCAACAAGCAAAGCGTGTTATTCCTTCATGAGAATGAATTTCTACCATGATTGCTTTAATTAAATGGTAGGAGATCAGTAGTCATATAGGATCAGACCACTGCCATATTATACATTCAGGGACATACAGACATTCAAAAGAGCCCTGGGCAAAAGTTGAAATTGTGGTCTTTTCTAAATTGGTATTTGTTATTAGCATCACTGCACAAAGCTCACTGTGCCGCCTCAAAATATTGAAGACAGTCATTTCTTCCTCCTGAGCCTCATTTCTTGGGCAGCCCTGGGCTGTATTTATGAGATGATTTTTTTTTCCTGGTTTGGTTGTTTTTGTTTTTTCATTTGTGATTTTTTTTTTCTTCTTATTTAAACTTCTGTTTCCTTTTTCTAAGTTGAAATGTGGTCATTGCTGTAGAGCCAGTGGAGTGCATAGTGGAATGGCCACTTGTGGTTGGATTTAATAATATCTGGGAGGACAGTGTGAGGTCCATTTATAAATTATAGCAGCTTGAAAATCTTCGTGTGTAATAGCTTGGGAAATACAGCAGATGTATTGCCCAGGTTCAAGAGCAATTGATTAAAATACTGTCAAGAGAAACATACTTATGAGAGTGTAGTAACTCTTGAGTCAGTGCCTAAATTCCATTTTTCTGACTGCTGGATCCAACTGTTGTCTCTCATTTTCTATATGCATCATAAAAGCTGCATGATTGTGTTGCTGTTTCTCCCAGCCTGATGAAACCTGGAGCCTTGGTCAGTGACACTAGGTTTCATCAAGTTCCAGATAATAAATGTATCATGCAATGAAAGGAGCAATTGGTACCTGTTACATAGATTTTGTAGTGGTGGCATCTTTCATTGCTACACTATGATTTCTACTTACCTTTTAATTTCTTCTCACGCTACTTGAAGTATTTTATCTCCTGCATTATATATTGGGTTTAAAATACTATATTAATAAGTATTTAAATATTTTATAAACATACGAGCTTTCCAGTTAATATTGTTCTTGCTGTTTCTGCTAGTTGACATAGATTGTTCGCTCTTTCTAGGCTGGAGAACACTAACTCTTAGGATCAGACACACGGGCTCCAGTGCTCAAACGCGATCCACAAAGTGCAAAGGAGGTTCCGTGGAACTCAGTAAACCTGTTGCTTAATCATGGGGGAATGAGGCTGGCTCTGGACTGACATCAGCACCCATCTCTCACCTATCCTTCCTTTCTAAGTAAGGTCAAATTGAGTATGCAGCAAGTTAAGCACAGTATCCTACAGGCCTCAGTGTCTGTAAAAACCCTGTCTGCAGATTCCCCTTTCAAGTGCCACTGTCAATGTCACTGTTTTTATTCCCAGAAAATATATATTTTATTCCAAGCCTTCTGTACTTTTCATGACTGCTAATTTTGTCTCTTTTATAATGTTGTTATGTCATCTATTTCTTTGGATGGCCTTTTTAAGGAGGCTGGAAATAAAGTTGCCTTTGCCGTCATGAGAAGAATTTAAAAGACCCAAGAAACTGAAACACGCACAAATAAAAAGAAGATTTGGCTACTGAATTCTGAGCATAGCCACTGACTATTATTTAAATGTCAAGATTAGAAATTGTGTTAGCAAATCCTTATCTTGTACTTGAGAAAGGATAGGCTGCAAGGGTGAGAACTGAGTGCAAGACAGCATAGCTGCTGGGGGGCAGACATGGAGTCAAGGGCTTTAAACCTGCCTCTAGGAGCTGTCTAGTTCCTTATGCTAACCAATTACTGAATACATTTCACAAACAGTTATCGCAGAAGGAACTGGAGCATACTTCTCTCTCACACAGCTGCTCTACCCTTGAAGCTGCAGAATTATGCTCTTTGTCTTTTCTTTCTCCTCTTGACTAAGGAAAGGCTGGAGGGGGCTCTTTCCCAGCCAGAAAAATGTACAACCCATTTGTGAGGACACTTACTAGGGAAATTAGATGTTGCAGATAAAGCTTCAGCTCTCCCACCTCAAAGAAGCAGTGAATCCATTAGACAAGTGTATATAGGGGGACCTGAAAACATCAGATGGATTTTTACCAGTGCTGCCTGAAGGAAAAGAGTGATCCCAAGCACATTTTCAAAAGGAGTTTCTTCATCTTAGGAGAGTTGTTTACCTTTTTTATCTCTGTAGAGATCTAGAGAGGGCTAACACTTAAGATATCTATGGGTCTCCTTTGCTAATTGCTGGCTACTTTTGGGCTACTTCAGCACAGTTCTCTGAGGTTAATTGGATCTTCCATCAGCCTGGATTGAGCATCTGCTTCTGTCATAATACAGTGTACAGTGTAAGGAGCTGTGCCTTCCATACCTGATTTCTCACTCAGGTCACATAGCTTGATGCTTTGCATAACCTGCAGAGTAGTAGGAGACAGGCTGAATTGCAGTAGCCCGAAGAAAGGGAGCTGAACTTTTATGTCTGAAAATATCCTGAGTATATCCTTGAATCAGAGTATATCCACTGAATCGAGATCCTGAATTTTTTTTTTTAATGCTATTCTGGCTGAGATGTATATCCATCCATAGCAAACTTAAGTCTTATTGATGATTGGGATGCTCTTAGTTATTCTTTATGGATTACACCAAGACTGTTCTTGTTTAATGCCTGCAGACTATACATTGAAAATAGGCTCAGCTGCATTCAGCTACTGAAAAACAAGGGGAGCCAGCACTTTGTGTTACATTTTAAAAGTGCTGGTTAACACTGTACTTCAGATGTGCTTGATCATGATCCCGTGTGTCATAAAAATATCTAATGAATTCAGTTCTTCATGGAAGGTAGGCAGGAGATTATCAACTTGATTTTTATGGTTCATTTTAGCTAAATGCTGGCTTCTCAGCATTCCCAAACCTGGAAAAAAAATCTATGGATGTATTAAATGGAAATTTTAGGCACCTAGGAACTTTGAAATAGTAAAAGTAGATTGCTTAAGTAAACTTTCATCTGAGTTCAGGTCTTCTGGATTACTTTCTTGACTAAAGGCAACTCTGGTTTTTTACTGAGGCTACTTTAAGTGCTTGATATCCTTCTTCACTTCTTTTAGTTTTTTTTTCCATTTGGAGTGACATGAATTAACCTTAGACCGTACCTACAAATGAGTGAATTAATACCTAGACTATGCTGCTAATCATGTTGCATTTACTGCTGAACTAGGAAGGAGAATTAGGTACCTTGGTGTCTGGCTGTCTGTGATCTGGCACCAAGCTTAATTGGACAGCAGCAGCTCCTTGAATTAACAAGTCCTGCTGGCAGCATGCACCTGATTCCCAGCATGAGCAGAGGGGATGCAAGGGAAAAGACATCTGACAAAAAAAAAAAGTTGCTGCAAAAATGAGGGAAAATGAAGCTCATTTTTTCGCTTCTTTAATTTTTTTTCCGCTTGATAATTATTAGGTAGTGATCAAACATTTAACTATATTTCAGGAACTGCTAGCTGAGAAATACTGTCTAGATTTTGAAAATTTTTGGCAGAAAGCTCGGAATTTGTATCTGTCTTGTGAAATCTTGGAACAGAACAGCCTTATTTATAGTAAACACTAACAGAACATTGGATATGTAATGAACAATTATGCTATGTTGTGTAACAGAACTTTTCATACCACTTTCTCTAGTCAGTGCATGCATTTTGACAGTGAATCAATGAGTATTTGGTGGTGTTTTTTGAAGTATTTTTGACACAGGCAAGGAGAAATTATGGCATAGATAATTATGCTAGACCATCTCAAACTAATCATTCAAGAGCTGTAAAAATGGTTTTGGTGGGGGAGTCCCAGTTCTTTAACCATTATGTGTTTCCCTGGCTGTGGAATATAGGAAATGAAAATGATTTTCAGCCTTATGTCATTTTTATCTGCATGAAAAAGCTGAATCATTCAGTATGTTTAGTTAGTAGCAGCTAAATGTGATGCTCATAATCGCCTTCCTGTATCTGTGTTTGTCTGTGTGTGTGTGTAGGACTTCTGAACCTGGTAAAATTGTAAATGTATTTAAATGTAGGACATAACCTTAAAAGCTGTCCATCCTTATAATATAGTAAGTGATAAACTTTCTATTCCACCTATTTTCTCTTTTGCTACAGTGTGGATTTTGTATACTTTTGGTTTTCATTTAAACTGTTCCTCTTTTTGGTTTAATTTTTCCCCCCTCATCAGCCTGGTATCTTGGCTGTCTAGTTAAAAGAGAAAAGCACTAAAAGAACCAAAATTGAAGAGGACCAGTTTCTTGTGGATTTATGTCCCTTGGTTAATAATTGAATTATAGAGGTCTTCTTTTATCTCTGAATATGCATATAAGCTGGTGATGGTATGCTGGCTGCCACACTTGACAGCAGAAATGGGCTGATAAGATTGTTAGCACCCTGCATGTTAATATGAGGATCCTGGTCTCTCTTCTCTCCAGCAGCTGCCGCTTTCAAAATTTATAAGAGTGTAACTATCTTTGAGATTTCTATCTCCTCAGTCACATTTAGTTGAAATCAGGCTACTTAGTTCAAAAATTACAAGGAGAGGACACACAGACTGTATTATATTGTTGCTCAGTCTTGTTTCCATAGGAAACCAGGCTAAAAACAGCCTGAAAAAAGTCAGCTTTATCTTCTGCCAAAAAAAATCCCCTCTCAATTTGTATGCTGTAGATCATAAGATAGTTGAGGATACTCTGGAGAAATTACTTTAAGGTAAATTACTTTTATTGTATGCCTAATCACACATCACCTTCTGTTAGAAAGAAGCTTTTCATCTGACCAGGAGTAGGTAGGAGTCATCCAGCTATGGAGAGCCTTTTCTGCCCAAATCTTTCTATGCTGTCTCCCATGGATGAAGGCTGACATCTTGTTACATGCATCTGTGAGGAGAAAAAGTAGATGAAGGAAGGGAGGAATACTGGAAGGCAAAACATTGTTTCTTCCCTGCCTGCTGTTGAAGGAACAGATAAGTCTTTTCTTCTGCCTGCACTCTGCCTCTGTTCAAAGCTCCATTCCTCTACAGGTGTGCAGGGAACATTATTAAACTAATTGGAAGTACGCTATGAAAGAAATCGAAGGTACAACCTTCCAGTTTTATACTGCAGCAAGAAGAAGCCTTGCTTGTAGAATTTAACAGATACATATGTCAAAATGAAAGAAGGAATATTTGGCTAATCATAAAAGAACTAGCAAAACCCAGCATCCCATAGAGATGCACGATTCGGGAAACAGAAACTTAAAAGAATAGTTTCACCTCAAAATAATATTATATACAAAACAGTGTTGAATTATTTAATAACATGACTTCAGACATCTCACAGCATATTTTCAGGAAAAAAATTACCACTGCTTTAATGGTAAAAATGAAACTGGATTAAAAAGCAGTCAAAGTCTATGTGCCAAGTACAAATAAATCAATAAATTAGAATACCTTAACTTGAACAGTGCAAACTTTGAAGAATTTTGGCTTGGCAGGCTTGTTGAAAACTTGTCTAAGTGCTAATTTGTTCTGTATTTTTTCCTGGGAAAAACATCTTTTTTCTGGTCTGATAATGAATTATTGAGTCTTTGGGGTAAGTATTGGTCACTCAAGTCTCACAAAAATAACATACATTTTATGTCCAGTACATGTAACAGGCAAGCTGTACACAGACCAGCTTACTGCCCATAAATATGTGCAAACTAAAGGCTTAGTAACTGAAAGCATCTCTATATTTTTAGAAATTCAAATAATGATTGTTTATGTAGCAATACATTCGAAGTGTAAAGGTCTGAAAATGACCTTGGACATGTAAGCGAAAACTCTCGTAAATTGAACGCAGCCACAGATAATCCATCTAATTGGTATTAGATGGGCTGAGTGCAGTAAGCTGTTTAAGGGTTAAACATCAAGCCTCAAGTGAGGTACAGTTACCTCAGCTCCTTCTGTAGGCAGTGGAGAGAAAGGGGCATCTCCAGGGTGTGGCTCGTCCCGTGTTAAGTGTATGACTGGCATAAATGTGGGGAAAAGTGAAAAAGAGAGATAATCTCATTCTGAGTATAAGGAGTATTTTAAAAATTTGTCACTGATCTTAAAGTGTGTGTTTCACCTCCAGAACAGTACCTGAGACACGTGTCGAGTTTAGTTGTGCCATTTGCAGCATATCACATTACAAGCACATTACGATGTGTTCAGGCAGTGGCATAGGAACTGTATAAGGTGAGGGTTTTTTTTTTCTACAGCATTTTGCAAATGGACCGAGGTTATGACAAGATGCAGGTAGGATATATCTTTCCAGTTTGCTCAGAGGTAGTTTGATTGGCCTTTGGAGTTCTAAAAAGCCTTTTTCTCTATTATTATTTAATCAGGCTTAGTACTAGCAAATATATCCAATAGCAGTTTTACCATCTGAGGAGCAGACTCTGATTGCTGATTCCCACAGTAATGTATCCAAGAGATGATGTTATGACAGCCGCCATTTTTATTTCATTGATTGAGGACAGTAATGAGGTCAAAATCATACATCTAAAACTGGTTCATTTAAGCCTCTAATGAGCTGTGTGATAGGAAAGCTTTTTCCATGTCTTAACAGTATAGACACTGTGCAGTAGGAAAAATACCGATACGCAAAACATCTGAAAGAAGTGCATAATTTCTAAAGGCTACAGAAGTAGTAATGTTTTGAATTTTTTAACCATTCTAGTAAATCTGTGGTTGGTCAAGGAGTTGCGGTGCAGTAACATGAGGCTGCAATGCCATGTTGGCTTGCAGCCAAAAATTATTTGCCATCATCACCCGAGGAAGGTATGTGCACTGCAGCACATGTTCATGGAATTTGTTGGTGCCCACTGGTTGCACTCTGTATGGTCAGGGGTCCACTGTTTGGAGCCTGGGAGATGCTGATCAGAAAGTAATGCTGTTTAGAGTTGCAGTCTAATTTAAGATGTGATTAAAGAGGTAGGAAATGCTCCTAGGAGGACACCTGAGGGCAGGAGGCTTCCAGTAACAGGGAAACAAAGCCATGAAAACTAGCGCTGTACAGCAGTATCATATCCATGGTTTTTTTCATTTACTTATCTGTGTGCCATTTTTAATTATTTTTCAAAGTTTACTGTAAAATTACAGGTCCTTACTTATTTGTATCCATTAAGAGACAAGTGTGTTCACCTACCAAATCAATATGTGTGTAATTTCTCAGGTATATCACTCATCTCTTACGGGATTGCATTCCCTTGGTATGCACTTTCTAACGGGCTGGTATGCTAGTTATTGATACTAAACTGAAATACATAAACTTTAGTATACTGCAGTAGAACTGCAGATGTGTGTTACTGTTCTAAGCTTGTCTTGAAACAACCCTTCCCTTGGTTTGTTATCTTGCTTCTTGAATTTATGGGGTGTAAAACAGTCTGTGAAATTAATCACAGCTAAAAGAATTGTAGTTCAGCTTTACTGTGTAGGCTAAAACCCGCATTTATTCATGCAATGTAACAGCTACGCGGGAAGTTTGGTCTGCTGGTCCCAACATACTGATGGTTTCATTCACGTGTTCTAAATCCCATGAAGAACCAGGCCAGAAATTAGTTTTATTTAGTTGACAGTATTTTATCTGAAAAGTAAGAAGATACTAAAAGATCAGTATCTTTCCAGTCTTAATAGTCATAATAAGATTTATTAAAAAAAACCCCAAAACCAAAGCAAAACCAACCACCAAACCCACAGGCTTGAAATTTCTCCAAGTAATAACACTGTCAATGTCACATCTGCCCATATTTGTCTGTAAAAATATTTCATATGTTTTTAACCGTAGTGTTTTATTCTTTATTATCTTTTCTTCCTGTCACTGTTTTTCCCTGTCTTCTAAGGAGATCTCAATCTCCTTATCCAAAGTTTTTTCTATCAGTTCGACCTGACATTTTTCTTTCTCTCAGTAACTCATCTTTATACTTCTTTTTTTTAAATGTGTTTCAGGTAGATATTCTTGACACATGTTGTTTTGTCTCTCAAATGCCAGTTGTAGAGTGGAGAACAAATTAAAAGCCATTTAAATTCGTGTTGATAAATGAAGGTCAACAACTTTCCCTCACCTATTTTCTTTGTATGATAGACTGTAATGCAGAATATATTAACTGTTTCAGCACTGGGTTTCAAAACAATTGCATTATGTTCCAATCCTGAAACCTGATTTTTGAGTTTAAAAAAAAAGCCATTGAATCAATGCCAAGTTGACTGTATTTAAATCTCAAAAAGGTCTTCTGAAAGACTGTCTTGCAGTGTAGAGCCAGGCTCTGCTGTTTGTGTTATACATGCCTCACTGATTTTTGTGGGACCACAAATAATAAGGCATTGGAAGATTTCTGTCCTTAGGCAGCACACCAGCCATTATTATGGGACCATTCTGTTTATTTCAGCCTCTTCCAGTGCTTTCTGTGTCCAAGTTACCAGCCTGACCTGCCACAGAGACCAACCAGCAGTCATTCCCTCTCCTCAGGAGAGCCTGGATACAGGGCAAAAGAAAAGGAAGCAGCCAGTACCATTGTGACAGAAAGCTACAAGACCAGAAAAAGCCTTGCAGTTTTGGTGGTGATGTTCTTTCCCCATTGCCAATTTTTCTTTTTGAAAACTTGTTAATTTAAGTTCATTTGCGTCTTTATCCTTGGCTCTCCATGCCTGGAAGAGGAGAGGGAAAATTACGACCGTTTTGAGCCAAGCTGTCTCCCAGCCTGAGAAGAGGCCCAGGATGATTATGGATGAAGGTGGATGTGTTGGGTATGGATGTAGATAGCTTGAATGCTCCCAGGTGTGGAGCATCCACCACTACTCTGGGCAACCTGTTTGAGTCTTCACCACCTCATTTTCAATTTATTTTTTTTTTCTTCTATCTAGTCTGAATCAACTCTCTTTTAATTTAAAACCATTGCTCCTTGTTCTATTGTTACAGGTCCTACTGAAGTCCTGATTAACCACAGTGGCTTTGAACGAGGGCACATTCAGGCTCTGAGGGACTTCTTGGAGCATCTAGTTGTCAAATTCATTTCCACAGTGTGTGTCAGGAGAGAAATCTTCCAGAAGAGTTTGTGTTTTGTTCAGAGGCAGTACTTTTTTTCCTAGGGACCACAAAAAGGAGCTTTGTTGACACATTTCAGTTTGCTGCTGCTCCAGAGAGTGAAGTGACAAGTTATCTGATGAGACGGGGGAAGAAATTTATAAAGCTATTGCATAGCAAATCTTTTCTGCCTTTCCCGGTCTGATTTCAGTCTGGAATGGAATATCTGAAAAATTGTTGCATACTTAAACAACAAATCTCACCCAGATAATAGGTTAAAGATATTTTTTGTTGAAAATTTATTGCCAAAATTTTAATTTCCTGAAAATAAGGAATGCCATATAAAATTTGAAGCAATACAAAGGCTGAAACTCCCCATCTCCATTAAACAGCTCCAAGAATTTGTTTTTAGCAGTGTCTCTAGAAATAATGAGAAATAGCACAGAAGATTAATGACAGTGCCATTATCAAAGTGCTGATTATAATTGGATACACATTAGAATAGCTTCACACTGTGATTAGCTGTTCAGATTAGGATTATTATAGGTTTAGAGTTTTTGAATTTTACAAAGGTTTACCATGGTAGTTAGTTGCTTTCTGTGACATATTTTTCATAGGTTTACCAAGAGAGAAGTGAAACAAAAAATGTTCTTCCTATATGCAGACTGCTGTTATTTCATTTTCTGTTTATACACTTATAAAGGTGTCAGAGTAGTAGATCAGCAAAAACCCTTTTGTATCTTACAGGTTAAAGACATTTGTAAAATTACTGCATGCCAAATCACTCTTAATAATAGTATGTACCCGTCGTAACAAGATTATTACAAGGCTTCTGTTAATGATTAGTCCACTTTCCAGCTCCTTTGAACTTGCTTTTAACATGTGGATATGCATATATAAATTGGTATTAGTAAAATCTTTCTTGGTTTCTAAGAATTGCTGAAGAGAGAAGGAATAAGAGAGACAGGTGGCTCTAATATTGGCACAGTTTGTATTTGATAGTCACATGTCCTCCAGCACTGATCTGGGATATAATTTTTTAATGTATTCAGCATAATACAGGGTAGATGTTTTTTAATAAACATGGAAATGCTTTTCTCAGATGTTTCCTTGCAGAATTTTAATTTAGGTATTAGTAATTCCTTGAATCTTTTAGTAAATCCCTGAGTCTCTACCACTCCGTCTTCAGACTCCTGTTTTCCAAGGGGAGTTCAAAAACCCAACAGAAAGTTTTAATAGCCTCATTGAAAACCTAGTACTATACAATACAATTAATTTTTACCTATCCTCACCAAAATGATACTTCATATGAAAAAGTATAATAAACTGGTAATTCTTTAGTGAGAAGACACTATTTTTCTCATGCAAATCCACTTTTAAATGGAAATACCGTCCCTCAAAGCATTTTTGTTAATAGTTTTTTGTGATCCAGAGGAATACAGGGAATGCATATGAGGGGCAAAGAGAATTTTAAACATTTGCTAAAACACTGTATTACTACATCTTACCTCCTGAATAAGCATGTCCAGCATCTACCACAGTAGGAAGATTTTGCAGTCCCTTTTGTAAATATACTGTCATATTTTAAAAATAATGAACACATTTTGCCCACTTACATTTTTTTATCCTTCACGCTTACCCCACTGTCGTGGTTTAGGAACGACACTCCAAGCCACAAGCCTCCCCTCCTCTCAGCCTCCTGTGGGAGACAAAAGGCAGAGATTATGGGTTGAGATAAGAGCAATTTACTGGAAGCAGCAATAATATAGCAGTAGTGATATAGCAGTAATAGCAACAGTATTATAACAAAAGTGTACAAGGAGAGGGTGATTTACCTGCCAAAATTGCTCACCAAGCCTGCGACAATGGAAAACAGTGGTGGACAGGTGCTACACAATCAACTGCAAGCCATGCAGCTTCTTCTTGGAAGTGGGAAAGTCCCTTTCTCCTGCCCATGACACAAGATGCTGTCGAATAACACAAAATCTTGGCTGTGCCCCCATGGCTCCAGGCTCTGCCCGCTCATGCCCTTTCACCTTGTCCTTGGCTGAAATGAAGACACCATTCAACTTGTGTGGCTATAAGGCAAAAGTATTCCAAACAGAATGCATTATGAGAGTACAGACGCTTCAATTTGATTTCTGGTCCAGGTACTCCTAGCTTTTGTTTGGCTGCTGTGGAGGCTGGTGGCCTGTTTACAGAGGGACCTCGAGGGTGCCCTGGAGGGAAGAACCCTTAGTGGCACCCACAGGTCAGGGAGACAGAAAAGGCCTCTTCCAGGATTCCTTAGTCACATTATGTTGATATACCCCAGTTCTGCTTCCCCAGTTGGCCTCCCTGCCCCTTTATACCTAATATGTCCCTGCCCTAGAAGGTTCTCCCTTCCCTGTTCCCCCATTGGCCCTTGCTCCATTGCCACTCCCTCAGAGTTTCCCTATGGGTTCCCATACCCTGGCTCCGCCTGTGTACTGCCCCCATGCCCTCAGATCATTGGTCCCTGATGCGCTCCACCGACCCCATATAGAAACCTGGATCTGCACATGTTCTTGCTTTTTGTCCTTGGACCGCTTTATGTGCGTGGCTGGAATAAACCTCTCCTGTGGAACTCCATACGAGGACCTTTCCTGCTCCTTCACCATCAACCCTTTCATTAAGCTGTCCGGTGTGTGCAAGTGCATGTGAGTGTGTTGGCCCTGCTGAGCGGCTTCGTATTGGAGATGCTTCTGGAAGGTTGCTGCACCCACTAACCACCTGCCGCGACAGGCCACCTTTTTTTTTTTCTTTCGCTTCATCATCCTGTTGCCATCTCCTACTCTTTTGGGCTGAATTTCATAATGAGTCACCTAAAAGGTGAGCATCCTTCAACTGAGTAGTTGAAGGGGAGAGAAAAAGATGGACATCTAGTATGTGTGATTCATCCCACTTAAAATTTCAGTTTTAGTTCAGTATGAATCATGAGCTAAAGATACTCTCCACTAAATGCAGAGAAATCCTTCATGACTGGCTGAGGCCAGACATCTTTTAGATGTCTGAACTGGGTGAGTTATATGTGGTGGTCTGTGATCACTTGTATGCAAATACTTTTTCTTGCTTCTGTTGGTCACAAAGAGAGTTCTCTTGTGCAAGAAGGCAATAGATATACCTGTGTAATGTGTTCTGCCAATGAAAAAGTTATGCAAGAGCCAGAGCGTCATTGCCTTTATTCTTGCATCTCTATTCCCTCTTCACAAGGCCATGCGGCACCAGCAGTGCTGGAATTAAGTGTCAGTCTGCTGAAAACATGATTACTGTCAGATTTTGAAATAGCACACTACTCCTCTAATAAAATAAATTTTTCTGTATATAGAGTTCCCTTCCAAAATTAGTCTTGGGATAAAGTGGTGGATTTAACCTAACATGACAGCCTGCAAAGGGATACATGGGAAGATAGAATACTGCTATCATTCTGAATAACTGAATTTAATACAAGGAATCTGCATCTAGAACTCTCTGATGATTTTCACAGTTTGCAAAATTTTCGGTCTTAGTGATACCTCATGTTACAGAAACATTTATGAATTTTCCCTAATGTTTTATATATTATTACCAACCTAAAATATACTCTTTTAAACTTAAATAATTGTTAGACTGCGTAAAATAAAGTTTTAACATCGGCCAATATTGAATAAGTTACTGAAATTTATATTTTATTTTAACTCTTGGAGAGCTCATTCTTGTCTTTATGAGCCTGGCAGCTTGTTTAAACACTGCCAGATGACTAACTGGCTTCCCAATTAAAATCAGCACTTGATAGTTAAATGCTGATACTAAATTGATAACCACTTATGATGTGAAATGACCTTGCAGGTTCTATACATAGAACAGCCTTCTTTGTACTTGATGATGACATTATAAAGTATTGCTGCTTTAGAATTTGGTATATTAGAAGCAAGAATTTTTATCTCAATATCGAAGCATTCATTAAATATAGGAAGACTTTCCTGTAGCATAATATCCAAATATAAGCATTCTTCATAATATTTAAGGTGTGAAGTCTTCACAGACTTTATGACATACGACCAAAAGGAATTAGCAGAGGACAAAGTCGAAGTCACTGCCTACTTTTGTGTTGCGGGATATAATATTGCAGACAAAAACTGTAGGTACTTTAAGATTTGAATAGAGAATATAATTTTTTTGGGCAATATTATTTATATGTTATCTAAAAGTTGTACACATATAAGCAAGTACATCGTAAATATTAGCCTTAGAGAAGCTCATGATAAGGTAACTTTAGAAATCAGCACTTACAAGGATAAAATTACTTCTTACACAGCAACCGAAAATAAGTCCTATCTATCTTGCAGTAACAAGAAACAATGATGTGCTGGTGTTTCCCTTTAATCTGGAAAATACTCTCATTCGCACATTAAAATGGTCTCTTATCTATGCTATTCTGATTTTCCACAAGTTTGCAAATACTTGAAGACAAGCACACAGTTAAAAAATCTGTAGCTATGTTTCTTGAACCTTTTATGCCCAGATGATGGCAGGGGATCAAGTCACCAAAGCTTCTTGACTGTTGCCTGTCAAGCGAGTTGTGGGAAATCGTGATGTCTCTGTAACCACAGTCATCTGCACTTGTGAAGTAAAATACACAACCTTAAAACAGGGGCACTCAACCTTTCTAATTGGGCAGACAATGCTTATTATAGGGCCCTGGTGACTTCCGTCAAGGGGCGCACATGAGGTGAACATTAGAAGAAACTATGACAGAAGAAGGCTGAAGAGCTGGAAATGTTCTGATGGCCATAAAATATGGTGCATTTTTCATTATTCAGGTGTTTGCTTAAACCTCTTTGGAGTAAGTGGTGTCAGTTTTAGCTTTTAAGTTTGACACCTGAGTAAAGTATTTTTTCTGACTTCCCATCACTTTGCAGGTGCCAGCTTCTGCTGCCAGACATTTTTATGTGGTGTCTTTTGCTGTTCACTCATAGAATATCCTGAGCTGGAAAGGACGCACAGGGATCACTAAAGTCCAACTCCTGGCCTTGCACAAAACCACCCCAGGAATGAGTGGGTGGTATAGAATAGCAGTGTAGCCACACCCACAGTTCTAGGCTCTGCCCCTTCTCAGCACATTCAAGGAAAACCAGGATAGGTCTTAATCATACCTGATCTGGGATTAATCTTGGCAAACCCAAAGGATTGTTCTTGTATTTCCAGTACTCATCTGTACTGTTAGGTGTATTAACCTTTATTCCAAAGTAGTATTCTTTCCTCGTGTGTTTGTTCCTCCAGAACAGTATCTATCAGAAAAAAAATTTCTCTTCCTTTAAAGTATCCTTTGCACTTCAAATTATTGTCTTCAAATTCATTACAAGATGTGTAAAATCCTTCATTGCAATATTAATCCTTTCATGATTCTTTCTGATTATTCTTTTTTACATTTTTTGTATTTTCTTAGACTGTAGGTTTTGGGATGAAATAATATAAACAAAAGTTATAAGTCATAATGTCCTAATCATAAAATTAACTAAAACTTTTATTGTATATAAGGCATAGTGGAAGAAAGACCGTGTTTTTATCTGTTAAGGAGAGGGCTGTTGATCTGTTGGCACCAAAGGCCAGTGTTTTCCTAAAGGCTCCTTTGTTTCATATGTCTACTTTTACAGTAATAAATAAATAAATAAACATACTCAGTTTTGGTAATATAAGAGGGAGAAGCCAAGGTAAAATTAAAAATTTTAAATTGGTTATTTTATGGGATACCATCATGAATTTAGTTTCAGCAAATTACTGTGAGTGTTTTTACATAGGCATAGCATACTTGCTAAAATGTACTCTAGTTATATTCTGGTCTAGATTTTGCTGGGATTTTTTTTCATAAATACTGCTGTTTATAGAAATTGTATTAGTATATTGCTGTATTTTCATTTACACTTGATTTACTACATTTACTCAAACTGACTAGGTACTTTAAACTTGTAATTAAATGGTATCCTCTGCTGTGTGCAATTTAAGCAAAAAAAAAAGGAATTATTTCCAATCTTCTTTGGTAAATGTGTGCAAGTATTATTTTTCAAAGCGTAACTTGTAACCCTGAAAAAGTATTTTTTAAAAAGATTTCAAACCTGATATTATGTAGGTGTTATTGCTTTAAATGATGTTATCTCTGAAAGGTGAACAAGTAAAATGCAGATTTAGTTTCAAGACTGATGCCTTATATTTATATTTTTGTGATACTTTCTGTTTAATTATATCAAACCCAGACTTTTCTTGGAGATTCTACTGATACTCCAAGAATTTAGATTACATTCTTTAAGAACCAATTACTCTGAAAGTATTGACCCATTGCACTGACCCATCCCTTGCTGACCCTTCTACTTATTTTTACCTCAGACTCAATTTGACCTGAAAAACACAAAACAGATTTTATATCATGATTAAGAGGAAATGACACTGAGGGAGGGAGAGGATTGTATTACCTGAAGTGGGAGCAAGGTAAATAAATACACTGCTGATGTCTCCCACTAGCTTTCACTGCTTCATGATTTGTGTCTTATGGCTTCACAGAAAAAAAAAAAAAAGGCACAAAAAATAACCCATAGCAAGACCAATTAAAAAAGCCCAGAACTGCAAGTTCAGTTCAGTTACTTTCATTGTGTAGTACAATAAGCGTAGTTGCTGGTCGCAGTTAATGCTCTTAGGCAGCAAACACTGATCTGCCAGAATCTCTGTTGGTTTGATGTAAGGCTGAGAACACAACTGTTACTTCCAGTAACTGAAGGGAAGTTAAAATTTGTAATTTCAGTCCCTATCAACTATACAGAAGGAATTTAACTTCTCAAATCCCCCTTGTTTGGTTGGGTTATATAAAAATAAAATACACACTGATTTTCTTGAATTGCTTAGAGTTGTTGCAGGTTTTCTTTTTTCCCCAGCTGCAATGAAACACATTTGTTGAAACAGACATTTGACTTGTGTATAGGATTTCAAGCCATCATGCTAAACGAAATGGTGTACCAAAATGCAGGTCCAGGATGTCTTGATGGCTGGTCCTTAAGGTTGGTATGGCTTTGGCTTATAGAAGATACTGAAGCCCACTAGAGGGCTCACAGTGTATGAAGACACCCAGTTTTCCCATCAAGTCTACAGCTTTCCTGTACTTCCTTGCAGGACCTGGCTGAGCTGGGAAAGAACCCACTAGCATCTGGAATATAGGCATAGTGAGTACAAGTAGAGAGCTCTCAAATTGTTTTAAGGAGTACTACAAATTCCCGGTACTTTGGTGTGTGTACTAAGCCTCTGTAGTACCCTTGTACAAATGGCGTTCCCTAAGGGCCAGATTCTGCATGCACTGGTGCATATGGCATTTTTCCTTGCCAGGAGCAGTTCAGTTTTCTGCTCTGCCTCCTAGCACATGATTGGAAATTCAATAAAGACTTTATTCAGCTGCAGAACAAAAATCTGAGTGTGAACCAGAGGTTCAGGCTTCTCAGATAGAAAGCATACTTTTTAGCAAACCAGTCAGCATGGCCAGGAGCACTAATTGGGCCACAGTAAAGTTAACACACTGAATATGATTCAGTTGGCTGCAGTGGTCCCATCTGAGATGCCCTGATGGTTTACAGATCCTAGTTCAGCACGTTACGTGTGTCCTACCTGTCTCAGCCTCACTGCAGTGGTTTGGATTGTTATAAAACCTCTGAACAAAACTCCTGAGCTAAAGTAATTGCCTTTGGTCAGCTGATTAACTCGTAGGGATGGGTTACAAATTTCTAGACATTATGACTGGTAGAGTATCTATCTCAGTATGCATACAGTTTTTAACTAAAGCAGTTTCTTATAATTTGTAGTGCTGTATTTCCCCACTCCTTTTCTTACTAAATGTCTGCCCTTCCCACATTGTCTTCCCTTCCCCGCCCCTAGTCCTGGTCACTCCCTCGGGTTCTCCCTATTGGTTCTGCTACCCCAACTCCGCCCCTGTACCGCCCCTGCACCCTGAGACTATTAGTCCATGTGCTCTCTCTGCCACCCTCCTTCCCAAGTAAAACCCCAGACTCCATGCTATGTGCTCTTTCTGCTTCTGAGAACCTGTGCTCAGCATGTGAATTAAGTTCCTCTGAGGTCCCCATGTGGGCACCCTTCTCGCCTCCTTTATCGCCACCGTGTTGTGGAGCCGACAGGTAGCTGGAGCATGAGCGCAGGGCTACAGGAAGTGGAACAGCTGCTCTCCCTGAAGCAGCCCCGGCAATGCTCTCCAGGAAGGTTTGTGGCTTGCCATACCGACACAGAAACTACAAACCACAACAATAATTTATTTCTACCCCCCTACTGCTTTCCACCAAGAATTAATTATACACATGTTTAATTTGTAAGTATGCTTGGTATAATTCAGTCTTTGTATATTATCAGAGCGAGAATTGCTGCTGGTACAGTGAGAGGGCTGGAGCTCCTTATCCCAACTATGCTGCGCTGGCATCCCCACAACTAGGATGAAGATTAGCAGTTCTTTGGAGAAGACTTCCTATTTTATTCATGATGGCTATATGCTAAAGAAGTGCCGTGGGCTTGTCAGGACTGACAATACCATAATACCCCTTTGCATTGTATATCAACGTAGTTTGGCTCTCTTGACAAAGAAAGAGCATCTTTTGTAGCCAGAAAAGCCCTATATATCCTTTGAATAACATTATTCTGAAGCCGGTATTACCAGAAGAGTTCAAAGTCATCAATAATTCTCTGCTTCTGTCTGAAAATTGAAATATGAGTGTTTGGAAAATCTATAAATGTTGATAAGTATCTAAACCTTGATATATATATTTAGCATCTCATGTGGAAAGGCACTTCAAGTATTAAAGGGAGACACAAAGAGCCATGGTTAGTTCCGATTTATACTATTTTCATTTCTAATGCTTTTTCTTTACAAGTGGCTGCTGTGTACTTAGAAGGAAACAAAACTTATCTTAAGTATCTCCTAAGCAATTTCCACTTGAGGAAGAAAAGGATTTCTAAGTCCTGAAAAAAGCATTTGGAAGCACATGAATGAAGAACTAGAATAAAGTCAGCATAATCCTCTGTCCTTTATTATGCAGCAGGTCAGATTAGAGGATCACTGAGATCTTTGTGGCTTTATAATCTGTGATTAACATATTAATTTTTAACTGTGTGCTTTAGATCAGTTCTTTGCAACAATGCATATAAGCGTGTCTTTATTTGGGGCAGGTGGAACCAAAGCAAGGGGTTAAAATTAGGCAGATGTTGAAGTGCTTTGCAGACTTGACCTTGGCTCCTGACATTCTGAACTCTGTTTGGCTTTTAGAATATTTGCACTGAAGTTGTTTTTTTTTTTGAGTGGTGGTCTTCATACCTTGCACTCTATTTAGAAAAATAAGAAGTAGGAGTATTAACGTTTTAGTACTTTTTCTTTGTTTAAAGAAACAATTTAATTAATTAAGAAATGTATTAAAAAAAGTTTTATATAGGTGGAGTATTTTTTTTCCCCTAGTTTTGGGGTTTTCTTTAAATGTTTACATTTTCATAGAATTGTAGAGTAATGGAATACGGCTTGGAAGGGACTTCATGGGTCATCTGGTCCAACCTTTCTTGGCAAAAGCACAGTCTAGACCAGATGGCCCAGCACCCTGTTCAGCTGAATGTTAGAAGTGCCCAATGTTAGGTAATTCCGCACTTCCCTGGGGAAATTATTCCAATGTCTGATTGTTCTAACTGTAAAACTGTTGGGCAGTATTGTCAGGGCCCATCAATTTGTAGGGGTCAAGGTTCCACAGCAGTTCCCAGATGAACTCCTCCTTCATGACGGCAGGTCTGTGTTTGTGTCATCCTGGACTTTTGTTCTCAGGATCTGGGACCCAACAGAGCTGGTAAAGACAGAAGTGAAGAAAGTGGTGAGAACCTCTGTCTTTTCGGCATTGTTGGTGATTAATTTACTTCTCTTGTTTAACAGCGGGTCAGTATTATCCTTCAATTTTTTTATTTTCAGAAAAAAAATAGGTATGTCACCTGTAGAAATATTCTAAAAGTTCAGTTTTTCTTGCGGAGATGTACTAAGAGAATGTAAATGATGGAAAAATAATTGTCAGCCTGAGTTCTGTATTTCAGGATTTAAATTAGATCTGTGAACAGTAACAACACAATTAAATAGTCTATCTTTATGTTTCTAATAGCCTGTTAAAGTTTTAAAAAGTAGTAAACCTCAGGATGTTATCCAGCTTGCTATCATTCTTAGTTAAGTAATTAAAGGTAACATTTAACTGAAATATACTGACCCCTGAACAATATACCTTTGACAGTTGTAATGTGTGACTTTTAAATACCTCCCTGGAGGTATTAAAAGACAAGCAGATGTGACACTTAGGGATAGTTTAGTGATAGACTTGGCAGTACCGGGTCAACGGTTGGATTCAGTGATCTTAGATGTCTTTTCCAACCTAAATGATTCTATGATTCTCTGACTAATTCTCCAGATGTGCATTGGAGTTTTTGCTCCTGTTATAAAGTGGCTGTGCCAGTTAAAAACAGTAAATTCGTAGCAGTGTGGTGCACCTTGAAATGTATCAAGGAGAGAAATAATAAATATATAGGCCAGGAGTAAAAAGGACCTACATCTTCCTGTAGGAAGGATTCATCTTTCCATCTCTTATTCTTGTTCCCTTTGGTACTGTAGTTTACGTCTCTCAGAATGTTTCTATTACAAGTAGAGTTATAAATGTAATTCATAGACAGTGATATGATCAACAAATTGCTTTGCATTTGCAGAGTTTCTGTCAAGATTTCTTGCACTGATTTGTTATTCATATACCCAGTACTTTTGCATAACTTTTTTGTATGCTGTTGTCATCTGTCTTCAAGAATCTTGGGTGAGCTTGGTTTGCTGGGTTCTCAGCCGTTTCTCAGCTGCTGCTCTAGCCACTGCCAGTGTTTTCTGGGTAACTACCCAGATGCTATGAGTAGGATAGCTGCATCTATTCTGGTGCAATGCCCACTTTCTGACAAACTTTGTCGTTTCTGCCATCACAGAATTCTCTCACAGTTTTGTTTCATTTCCATTGGTCTCCTTTCCTGCCATGCCTTATTTTTCTCCCAGTTCTCATTGTGCTTTATCCTTTCTGTCTGCACTTCCACTTGCCACAGCCTTTTTCCTGGAACTTCATTGTCCTGCGTCCTTGTTGGATAGTCTTGCATCTGTGTACCGCTTTGCTCTCTGCAAAGCCAGCTCTAACTGTTGACCAAAAATCTGTTGACTAAAAACTAAACCAACAGATAATGAACAAGAGAATGAGCAGAATTTATATACAAGTGTAGGTGATTCCAGATGGCTGGCTGATTTGTAAAACCAACCTGTGAATGTCTTAAGAATGTCATTATGGTTATGAATAGTTTTTGAGGGCCTCTTTCTCCGTGTATGAACAAGTTTTGAGCTGGTGAGCTGTGTGGTTGTCAAATGAAATGCTATTTAGGACTGAGCACAGACATCAGTGGGGAAAAAAAAAAGCATAAAAGCAGCAAGAGAGTTTGTCCTGCATCCCTCTACCTTTTGGCAAAACTGCACTTTACAGTGGTGGTGTTGATTTGCGGTTCTTAGCAAGTATGTATTAGCAGTCCAAAAGTCTGCTCCAGAGTTAAGGTTGCCAAGGGCACTTTCAGCTCTTGTGTTCAATTACTTTAAACTCTCATACAATATAGTAGTGTATTTTATAACACCAGAAAATGATGGATTAAAGTAATATTGACTTCAGCTTATGAAAAGCACTTGCAGGTATGCCCCAAAATAATCTAAGGCTGCCCTCCTGAATAGACAGGTAGTTACTGGAAAAAGCAGTAGTTGTACAATAGTACACCTAAGTAGCAGTGAAATTAGTTGTGTTGTATGTCAAGTTTTGAGATCATCATATGCCTTGTTCATTATCCAAGTTCCATTCGCAGCCCTGAGTTCAAATGTACTGAAGAGTGGGGAATTGGTTGAAAGAGTTTGTCAGTGTTGTGAATGAATTTGGAAGCCTGAGGCTTCAAGTTATTGTCACCTAAATATGAGTGTCTGCAAGTGAATTTTGCAAGCAAGGGTAGAATTGCACTCAGTTACCTCAGTTTGGGTGTCTAATACTATTTGAGCTGTCCTGCCATATCTGAATGTAGTGCCAGTGAAGGTGACAAGGCCCAGATGGAGATTGGAGCAGTGGACCCATACTTTCCCCTGTGTCTTCAAGAACATCTGGGGCAGAATTTTTATTGTGAGTGGTAGTTGAGGTAGCCCAGTTTATCCCAATGATGGGAGTCTAATAAATACTAATGAAGCTAACAGGTCTTCGTAGAACCTGTGTTTTATCATCTTCATGCATCTGTTAAGGGTGCCACACAGCTTCTCAAATTACTTTGGATGCCTGTATTGAAGTATTCAATTCTGTCCGTAACTGTTTATAATGGTGGGAACTTGTTCATATTTAGACACCTAAATGTATATCAGTGAAGAACTAAGTACATGGCACTTTCAGTACTAAGATTTCATATACTGAAAGAAATAGGGTGGCGTGTTTAAATTGGGATGGAAAACTAAGTAGTAATATGAATGATTCAGATCTCTGCAATAACAACATCTAAATAGAAGCAGTTAAGGAAAATATTCTTGTGCAAGGGAGAAGTGATGACGTTTACAAGGGCTGTTTGCTGAGTGTTAGATTCAGAGACAGAGTAGCAACCATACTTAAGAGAGTGGCTTTCTTTTAGCTTATGCCTTATGCACTCCTCTTGATTTCACATAATGATTTTTTTTCCCGTGATTTTTCTATACCATTCCTCAGCATCTGTAGTGGAAATGTTCTGACCCCATTATTAAAGAGGGCAGAATTGAGGTTAACATTGTTAAATATTCTTTCTTTGATTTTTTCAGAGGCTTCAGGATATTTTAGTTCAGATTGTGGAATTATCAGGTGACCCTGACTATACATTAGCTGGTGGGTTAACTTTAGCCAGCAGTGAAATGCCCACCCTGTTCTCTTGCCGCAGAGTCTATCCCCTGCAGCCTGTACTATCTACACAAGCCTTGGGACCTACACTCAATACTGTCAGAAATAGCATATTCCTTTTTGTGCTGATGAAGGAAATATCTCTTCTTCTCTCTGTTCCCTGTAGTTGTTTGGAAATTGTTCTGATGGCCAGAATTAACTCTTTTTCTACTTATTCTTTTATCTCTACTTAGTTTTTGACCTTCCTCTTTTGACATGAGGAAGTGGTGTGAGTATGTAGGGTTTGATGTGCTAAAGAAAAGAGACAAGGAAATTACTGAGTGAGATGAGTGGTGACATACTATGTGCAAGAATGGAAGGGAAAGGGAAATCGTCGTGACAGGTCCATCTCACGTGTACGGACTTACTCTCCTCTTCATACTGTCCTGTGTTGTGCTAGCCATACCCATCTGCCATGAAGTAATGCTCACTAGCATTTAGAGAAAAAAGGAAATTTGGGGTTCTTTCCTCTAATCACAGAGCAACAAATGATTCTTACAAGAGATCCTGAAACTGATGCTGAAATTAAAAAAAAAAAAATACAGACAAATAGTATTTCTAAACTTTTATTTTATCGATTAACAAAGTCTTTTGTTTGTTTCTCAATATTTGTAGTTTTCCTCTGCCAGAATTACCTGCAAGCAAAGGCCAGTTTTGATGGGCCTTAGATACAGAGTATGTTTGAAAATCTACTTCTTCACCATGACAACAACCACATTGAGTTCTGAGCCCTGCCTCGCAGCTTTGGGGGAGTCGTAAGTCAGGTTCACATTGATAGAAGAGTATGGTGTTACTTTATCAGTATTGTTACCTGTCTGGCAGTGGAAAATTATTATTAACGATCTCTTTTGAAAGTGCTTTTAACTTTTGAACTGTCTTAATACATCCAAAAGTAGCATTTCCTGTCCTAGATGCGGCATCATGCTTGAAGTATGTGTTTAGTTGGTCATTTAAGCTTAAACTTAAGTTCTCAATTTCACTGAATTCCACTGAAATTCTTATGTTGTATGACTATAATGTGCAATTTTTATTTTGAGTTGCAACCTTGAATTAAAACCCCTGACATTCACATTGCTCTAGGTATACCATATACCAAGGAATCCAAGTTTTTTGTACAGCTGACCCATTTCTTCATCTCTTTATGTCTCCAAAAGCTTTGGGTTATCTACAAATGTTTTCTGTACTGATTTTTTTAACCGGTAAACATATGTTCTTATCCAGAAGCTATTGGGATGGTGTCTGATACTGCACTTTCATAATTACCTAGAAAAACACCCACATTGAGGAAAACCAAAATAAAATATAGCGATATAGAAATTTTTGTTTGTATGAAAGTTTGTTTTTTCCTCCAACAAATATATTTTATCTATTTATGTGTATAATTTAGGTGTGTTTCTTTAAAGCATGTTCCTATATTTATGCAGTTTGTCTGTGGAAGGATTTTGTATTTACATACAAAATATCTCTTGAGAAAAAAAATCATGAGACAAATCCAGATTTTTTTAATCATCTGTTTAAAACTTTACATTTCAGATTCTTGAATATGTATGCAATACTGAGTACTAGAATAGTTTGCATGTTTAATCATCTTCTTTATTGCATTAAGTTGGCTTGCTGAGGACAATAGTTTGTTTATGTACATGTGGGAAAAGGGATAAAACCCTTCAATTTGAATCTAGAGGGGAAAAAAACCCCGACACCAACCATGTGAGTACAGCTATAGCATATTTGCTGGTTGTGCCTTAAAATACATATTTTCAATTACATCTTGCACTAGGGTATTTCAGCATCATTAATATAGTTATTCATACCAGGATACAGCCTATGGTCTCAAGTGATAGCTGGCATTTTCTCCATTCTCTCAAGAGATAATGCAGAGAACTTTGGTCATTTACTTTTCACACAAGCAGGATTTTCCCATCAGTAGCTTTACAAGGTTATCTGTTTATAATCCCTCCTCACTTCTTGAACATAATTTTGCTCTTAATGATAATGCTGAATCTTCTTGTAAGGATTGTCTTCAGCTTTTGTTACAGGGGTTTTAAGTAGGGTAATAAAATCTAGTGATGTGGTCGTTGTCGTATACTAAAAGCCTAGAGTACGACAACTTCTGCCAGAAGTAAAATTGGAAGCATTATCAATGATGATGTTTTGTAAGATAAGATGGGTTTAATTATGTTTTATAAGCACAGATGAGGAAAAAGTGTACTTGTTAACTACCATTTCATTCCATTTATTCACTACACTTCCTCCAGTGTACTGTATATGTTTCGCAGGGAGCTCTCCAAAGACAATATTTTGAAATTAATTATTGTTATGGCTTAGACTTTTTGCTTTTGAAGAAACAGCACCTCAGAGAATCCTTGGACTTTCCAAGGGCACTGCACTGTGAGGTCCTATAATGCAAGGAGGTTTGCAGGACGGTAAGAATGCAGATTGTGCTTTTCCCTGTTTACAGACCCTTTAGAAAGAAAAGATCAGTGAAGCTATTGCTTAGCATCTGGTTGCTGGTCTGTCTAAATTGTGTCTCATGGGGGTAATTCCTATTCCTCCTTGTCAGCAAAGAACTATTTTGTTGAATTTGATTTTTCTGAATTGGTAGTACACTTCTTGATCTACCTATTTTTCTTTTCCCCCTTGAAAATCCTAGATCCATTAACTGTTGTTCATTGAATACCTTTGATACCTGTTTTATGTTCTACATTGTAAAGCTTGTAAGAAAAGGTGTAAAATCCTCAGAAAATATAAACATTTTTAGCAGCGATGAAGATCTACTAGGAACTAACAGTAAGTGAAAGCCTTGATTTTACTTCTTGTAGTTTGATAAGTGGGTTAAATTTTAAATTCTATCTTCACAAAATATTCCCAATGTATTAGTTTATAGAGTGCTCTTCAGAACAACACTACCTTTGCCAGAAGTTCAGCTTCTGTTGCCTAAGGAGTAATGATGGCAAAATAGCAGGAACCCAAAAAAGAACTCTTCTCGCCTTACTTTCCATGGCTGCATCAGAGATGAACTGTAAATGACATGTAATGGAAAGAAATAAACACATCACTTTTAGCAGAATTCCAGATTGTTGCAGTTGGTCTCTGTTAACCTGGTCAACATTAGGATAAGATGCCTTCTTCTCCTCTGTGATGGAAAAAGTGCCTACGATGAATTCCTTAAAGATGGATGTGTATGGCATAAATATTGGGACAGATAAATTCCCATTCAGAACTTCACGACACTTCATTAATGCTTAATTATATTTTGCATAAATAGAGGCAAATAGACATACATAACCTACATTTTAGTGTAATTTAAGGAGATATTTTTCTTCTTACTAAAAACTCTATTTAAAGATGAGTGCTTCTGAAAATCAGTTTTCAGCTTGTTTATGGGAGGATTGATTGAGTTGAGCAGATTCTGCATTTAATGACAGAATAATGTAAAGTTGTAATATTTTAATTCCAACCTAAGCCTGCTTGGTAAAATACTTTAAATATGACTGGAATGCAAGAGGAATTTATTATTAAATGTAATGGAAGTGTTTTAGTGACCCAGAAGCACTAGGTAGTAAGTGACAGAGTATGGATAGAGAACTAAACCAAGATCCAAACTGTTTTCCAGAATATGTAAAAGATTACAAGCTCCTGATTTTCAAGCATATATATTTCAAGTTAAATGCAGTATGAATGTAAAAAAATTAGGAAGGTTTATATTACTTGCGTCTTCTGAAAACTTATGGCCATGTGTCAAATCTGTGTGGAGAAAATGACATGTTTAGCTTTGAATTTGAAAATTTTAATTTTTATTTTAAATCATTTTACTTCTTCCATACCTTTTTGAGAGAAAGAAATGGTTTTTATATGGAATAGTTTAAAGTAGAATGTTTGAATTAAATGCAACAAATTAAATTCTGTGATACTATCTCATATTTCGGAAGGTAGTGATCATACTCTTCAAACAGGGACTGTGAACCAAAACATGTTTTAGGAAAGCTCTTAAGCTTATTGGTGTACTAGTTTGAAAGCAAACTAGTGAGAGACTTCAAGTCAGAAATACAATTTAATAGGAGAAATAAAATAAATGCAGTAGTACAAAAAAACAACCCACTGATAGAGTCAGAGTACAACCTGACCCCCTGACGGTCAGGTGGTTGATAGCAGTCCAAGTAAATGGTGGCTGCAGTCCTCCTGGAGTGATGGTTCTGTTGAAGCAGTGATTCTGTAGAAGGACCTGGTCTTCCTCTGAAGGTCCAGTGGTGGTGTAGAAGGGTCTGGTCTTCTTCTGGGAATCCAGTGGAAAAGGCTGCTTGTGCTTCCAAACCCTAGATTGTATCCAGGTGGGAATGTTTGGCTCCTTCCCCCTGGGCGGAGCGTCTCACAATGGGATGGTGAGTCACGAGGCAAGGCACTGATGGGCCCATTAACAGGAGATAGTCCAGAGAGAGGAGGCAAGGAACGTTGCTACCCCTGGTTGCAACAGCTCATGAAGATGGTAATAGAATACACTGTAACCCAGGACAATTGGCAAAGCCATTCATGTAGATACCAGAGAGATCATGTTTTTAAAGTAAGTTTAGTTTAGTAGAAATGTCCAACAATTTGAAATTCCTTCAATAAGTTGTCGAGTTTAATTTTGTGTTCCAAGTTAACAAATCCCAAGAGCAGCAGTTTTCAAAATGTCTTCTGGCTAAGTATGAAGCTATGGTAAAGCCTCATATATTAATGATTAAGAATTCTTTGTAGAATATTTCTAATCTACTAAGAATCGTCAGAACACCTTCTACAGGGAAAAAAACTGCATAGCTTCTCCCAGGTCTTCCTGGCTGTCCAGGATAAACAAGGTATGAACTAAAACCCATGGAAGTTATCAGAAGGATTCCCTTATATCTCAGCGCCTTGGATTTGGCTTGCTGCCTCTTGACTTACCTGAACTAGCTGCATGTTTTAATTTAGGTTTATTCAATGGCGAGAGGCGTTTCTGTGCAATGAAGAAGAGAAAGTAGCAGCATTACTTCTTCAGCATGGCCTGCTTTACTGTCCAAATCGCGCTGTGCTTTTCATCTTTCAAGAGCTGTTTCCAAGCTGAGCAAAATGGTTGTAGTGCTGATGGAGGCACTGGTTTTCTCATCAGAATGGGATGTGTCAGCTTTTGGAAAAAGGAATAGATTAATGTGGAATCTAATTACTTCTCTACTTCATTTGGACATTCCTTGGCCTTCTGGTTGACATATGACAAGTTTCTGGGTTGGGAAGGAGCTTAGTATCTAAATCAAACCTGCTGTTAATGGTTCATGTTTGATTTTGTCTTTTTTAAATCACAGAATAATACAACAGCACAGCTTGGAAGGGACCTCAAAAGACCATTTGGTCCAAAATTTTTTAGCAAAATCACAGATTGCTCCACTTGATCTCTGTAGACCTATAATACTGATCCTTATCGAAAACCCTCCTGTTGACTGTTTTTTAACTACCACTTGTTGAACAGACTCTCTGGGGCAGCATTGAGGATTTTTTCACAGTCACAGAATCCCAGAATGGTGATCTTTCACACCAAGCTGATCTGACATGAGTTGGTAGCATCATACAAGACTGTGTAGCAGCATGTGGCCATGCCACTATCGATCTGAACGCTTTGTTGGGTCAGTTTTGTGCCCCAGCTAATAAGCCTTAGTTCTTCATTGCTGGTCTCCCCTGGCAGATTGTTGCAGTTGCAGCATTCTGGTGGTAAAACCATTCTACTGCTGGCACTGCACCTTGTGTGACCCATGTAGCACCTGGCTTGCGCTGGTCATTGCATCTTCCTCGATAGCGGTACCCTCAGCTCATGTCTGCCAACAGCTCCTGAGAGATTTGCTCATTTGAGGTGTGCTCAAGCATCTTATCTGTCCATCTGTCTATTTGCATGTTGCTCTTACTGCTGGCGGATGTATAATCTTCTAAGCCACTATTATTTTCATTAACAATTATGTACTGTAAACTGGCAATTTTACATAAGTTATAATACATATAAATGACATACGTAAATTTATTACATAAATTATGACACTGCAGGACTTTGACAGATCTAGGATCCAGTTAACATAGGAAACATTTATAATGCATCCCCGAGAAGTTTTCAGTTGAAGTAAAAGACCAGAGAAAAATGAACAAATCTTAAATCCCTTACAATATATACATTTGAAAATAGATATGAAAGCAGTTTGTAGCTAACTATTCTTTTATGTCAAATGAATGTTGAAATAGGAAATAACACAATCAGAAAGCTGATGATTAAGCTTATGTTTACTGTAAAATGCAGGATTATGATACAGCAAGGCAAAGTCTAAAGGGTAAACAATGGTTTCTAATAGTGTGGTTTCTTGTGATTAATGTGACATTCTAGTGACTGTAATATGCTCCATACATTGTTTTGGGGAATATTTGCATAGAATATGTAAAGTGCCCGGCAATATTATATGGAAGTAGCTCTCAGAGGTTATTCAGATCCTCTTTCTTACATATTATTTATTTTTGTGTGCTTTTATTCATTGCATAAAAATAAATTTGGTCAATATTTCTCTAAATGATTTGCAGAATAATAACCAAAAGATATTTTTCTTTGTGGGGGCTAATCTATGAATAAGAAAGATGTATTTATTGAATTGAGTTGCAAATTGAAAAATTAACTTAGATTATGAAAAAATACTATGCTTTATCGATATTGTTTGCCTAGAAATCGTTGTGGAACACTCATGCCTGCTAAACAGAACATTCCCTAGATCCTTAATACAAACAAAAATATTCAGCACAAAACTCTTTAAGAACTGAAATTATAAGACTGGTGCTGTGTGATGGAGAAAAAATTTATAGGATATAAAAAATATGTTTACTTGTAATTTTATTTCTTGATTATGTCATTAATAAACAGGATACAAATAAAATTTTCTTTGTGCAGTCTGGGCTAGTGAATGAAAAATGTACCTGCTTAGGGATCATTCTCACCGCCTCTCCCAACATCAAAGGCTAAACATTTTTTGTGGAATCAGATGTGCTTCCTAATAATCGTTTGCACGTAGCTGTGCCCTTCTTCACTTGATTTGTGTGAAGGTTGTAGCATGGATCTTGTTCATATATGGCCTGACAATAAATTGGGTTAAGGATTGAAAGGGGCATCTGATCTCATTGATAAAAGCTTGTTGGTTTTATTAACAGCTGAATACTTCCTCTGCTTCGGATGAACGCTGCCTTAGTTCTCAGGCCATTTTACTGAAATGAATAGGCTTTCCTCCTGAAAGAAGATGACAGATATGGTAGAAAGCAGACCTTAATTTTGCCTGATAAGATGAAAATATATCATTTATTTTATACTTATTACTCTAATTCTCCAAATGTTTTGGGAGATAGCAATAAACCATACATCCTTTAACAGATTTTACTGGTGTGTATATATGCTTTGCATGTATATTTGTGCAATTAGCTGCTGGCAGTGGGCAGTAAAATGGCTATTACGTACTCTCCTTTCCATATGGGTATGAATTTCAGAATTAAATTTAGCTTATTGCAGAGGAAATGTGCAGATCTACTCGCAGAAGTGTGTCATCTATACCAATGACTGTCGCCTCCTCAGCAGAGCAGGGGCAGTGGTAGTGCTGGCACCTGTGCTCAGCAGATGTTGGTTTGGTGGCCAGCAGCAACACCTGAGAAGCACAGAAACACTGGCAGGAGGAAAAGAGAGGCCAGGAAACACAGAAACAGTATTTATTCCCAGAGAGGAAGAGAGATTTTAGCACAGCTTTTTTCATTACTTTTAATATTTCTCTTCTGAGATCACACATGAGAGGAAGAGTTAAAACATACTCAACCCTGAAGCAAAAGGAAAAGAGAATCTACTTAGTTGGCACCAATATACAGAGGGATAGAAAATGTATTTTAAGGACAGAGAGCAGAACCTGCTGGCGTGTACACATCCAGCCTCTGGTATAACGCAGGTCTCTAGTTCAGTGGCACGTATGAAAACCGATTCACTTACCTTAATATTGATTTAGCCTATACTGTGTAAGTCTTGGCCTTCAAAAGTTTTTTGTGCTTTTTTTCTGAACCTACTTCACTCTCTTTTGTCAGAAGAACACGCTAGTCAAAAACACACCTAATTTATGCAAGTAACTCCTGAAAAACTGCCCTCTGTCAAGAGTTCTCAAGACGCTAACCTCAGCCACTGCTCCCACTAAATTCATGAAACTGCAGTACTCTAAATCCTCCATCATGTCTCTCTCAGAGGAATACAAAAATGTATGAGTTTTATTTTATACTGTTCTAATATTTAAGATACTTCTGTGGAAATTCCACCTTGGACAAAAAACTTACTGCAGTAATAAACAAATGAAAGAAAGTACATGCAGCTCCAATAAAGGGGATGATAGTTTATCCCCATCCACACAGGAATAATACTTTATTAGACTTCCATAATAAACTTCATATTGATGTTACTTTTTAAATCATGAGTTGAACATTTGTGATGACAGTACTTACAGTGTTTGTCTATTGTGGTGGCCAGCAGCTGGCCTGAAGGCCTCACAATTATAATTAATACCCGTTTTATAACTGAAAGGTAACTAATTATATAAGTCCCTTGATTATATAGCTTGACCAGTGTGGGCTGTTGGAGAGAAGGCCTTCCTGTTGAGGAAGTGAGCAGCCATTGACTGATTGGCCAGATGGAAACTGGTTCTGCCAATAGGGATTGACCAGGCAGACCTTCAGATCTATATAAGAGGAAGAAGACTAAATAAAAGTTGGCTGTTGTGCATGAACCCAGTGTGTCTTGTCGCTTGTCTGTCTCCGACACTGCGACAGTTGGTGACCCCAACGTAATACAACAGCTGCTGCAGGTATAGCGGGGAGACAGATGGGGCAGCGGGAAGAGCTGCCTGCAGCCTTCAAGCTGCAAAGAGCAGTGGGATAGCCACGGGGCAGTGGGAAGAGCTACCTGCAGCCTTCGAGCTGCAGGTAGCGGCGGGATTGCCGCGGGGCAGCAGGAAGAGCTGCCCACAGCCTTTGAGCTGTGAAGAACAGCGTAGAGAGCCATGCTTGGTCCAGACCTTCCCTTCTATTTTTTTCTTTTTCCTTTTTTGTAAGTGGGAGACACTGCCAGCATGGGTGCATGGGCTTCAGCACTGGAAGACCCTGTACTACAGGTATGGACTTTCTTTTTAACAAAAAAAGGGATAAAATACAACAAACACGCTTTAACAGCCTTAATCACGTGGTGTAAGAGCCATAGGCTAGAAGTCTCCAAGGGGACCGCCCTGGATTTGAAAAAGTAGAAGCGGGCTGGCAAAATTGTAATCGAAGTGGCCTCCATAGGAGATGAGACAGCCATTAACGTGATAAAACCTTGGAGGCTTATAGTGGACTTGCTAAAACAGTTGAAAACCCAGAATAATGCAAGGACGATGGTGGGAACACTGTGGGTGCCGCCCACTGAGGCCAGCAGCGAGGAGAGGGCACCAGGAGAGGCAGCGGGAGGCGTGGACGCTGCACCGGGTGTGCAAGAGAGCCCCTCGGCCGAGCAGGGCTGCGCTGTCGGCTCGTGCCGGGATGTCTCCTCTGGGGAACGTCCCGTGACCAAGCGGGACTGCGCCGCTGGCCCGTGCTGGGGCATCTCCCCCATGCAGCGCCATGCAGCCGTGCGAAGCCACGCTGCTTGCCCATGCTGGGACGTACAGTTGGCAAAAAGCACTGCCACCGAACCAAACAGTGGAGGTGCCCTGCGTGGCCACGCTACGTTAAACAAGTATCCTCCAGCCCCTCCATGCCCTGCCTCCCTAGCAGAAACCCTTGAAGCAGCGCCTGACTGCTCCAAAAAGGTGCCTTGCCCCTGCAAGATACCTGGTACCTGCAGGACGGCGCCCTACCTCTGCAAGGCGGCGCTTTGCCCTTGCGGTGCGGCACCTGGTCGCAGAGCGATGTTTGCCATTGCTCCGTGCCGTGCCTCCAACAGCTGCAGAGCGACGCTTAACGCTGGCCACTGTGAGACCATGTCCAGCTGCTGCCAAGTGTCTGGCCGCTGCCAAGCCGCTACTAGCAGGCATTCTGTGACCATGCCTGGCAGTGCTGGCCGCGAAGTTTCTATGGAAACAGAGCGTCCTGCAACTACATCAAACGCGTCTGTGCAGCCTTCACAACAACACTCGCCCGAGACAGACATGCTATCAGAAGCACCCGATCCCAGCTTAAGTGTCGTGCCTGGAAATCGCGGTGGACCAGGAAATCCTAATGTCGCCGCTGCCACAGCAGCAGACATGCTGCTATTACTGGAGCTGAAGCTGTCTCTAGAATGTATACCAACAAAGGATGTGAGAGAGACCAGAAGAGAGTCCCAGAGCCATCGTCCCCCTTCGGAACACCTTGATATCGTCACCGTTGCTACACTGCTGACAGCCCTTCCTCATCCTGTAAGTATCTGGCAAAAGGTAGAGCAGGCAGCTATTGCTAGTGAGGGCTACGAAGGGGCAGAGAAAATTGATGTGCCTATGTCAGGGAGCTGGGAGCCAGAGGACGGGACAATTGCTGTATTTCCCGTAGTAAGAGGCAGTGGAAACCTACCAGATAAATACACCCCTTTCCAATGGCCGGTACTTTCTGAATTGCGTTAGCTAGTTGCCAAGCACAGATTAGGTTCACCTGCTGTCTCTAATATGCTCCGCTTTTTAACAACAGAGGAAATAACACCATTTGACATAAAGTAACTAGCCAAATTAATGTTTACAGCTGTCCAATATATGGTGTTCGAATCAGCATGGAGGAGCAGTGCTGAAAAACAGGAGTTAAAAAATCTAAAAGTTCCACAGGAAGATCCACGTTATGACGTAGGGATCCCGCAGCTTTTAGGACTACTACCAGTAGGGAATCCAAGACTCCAGGCCAAACTGCATCCACTAATATTGGCACAGGTGAAAGACTTGGGAATGCAGTCATTATTTAAAGTAGGAAATATGGCTAATCCTACCCAGATATATTCTAAAATCCAACAAGGAATCAAAGAACCATATTTATAGTTTATACAAAGATTACAAGATGCAATGGAGAAACAAGTTACGAATATTGAGGCCAGAAATCACTTGATTTTGCAACTAGCAAAAGGGACAATGCCAACGAGGACTGTCGAAAGATTATAGAACTGCTACCAAATGAAAGTCCATCACTAAATGATATGATAAATGCCTGTTCTAAAGTTGGTTCTCATTCCCATAATATGACTTTACTAGCTGATTCAATAGCAACTGCTGTAAGAGTATCACCTCAGTGTTACAAATGCGGACAGCAAGGCCACCTAAAAATGAACTGTCCCTGCAAATCTGCCTCAATGGGAAAATGCCAAGGTCAAAGGAATATGAACATTAATTGTAACAAGTGTGGAAAATGCAGTCATCTGGCCAAACAATGCAGATCAAAATTCCATGCTAATGGACATTCTCTCGAGGACCAGGGAAACGGAAAACCCAGCGCAAGGAGGAGACGCGTGATGATACAAGCATCTCCTCATCTTCCTGTGCAGGCCTATGCAACCGGCTCACAGTAAGGACTCTAGGAGCTGCTGGAATGGATGTTTCCACCCTCATCTCAGTAACCATAACCACCTTAAAAGTACATAAAGTCCCTCTCGATGCCCAAGGGCCTATCAGGAGAGGATTGAGTGCACTGGTAATTGGAAGGTCCAGTGCCACTATGCAAGGTATCTATGTACACCCTGGTGTTATTGATTCAGATTTATTGAACAAACACATGCTATGGTGTCGCCCTGAGTTTTGCAGTCTTTTGATGTTTTCATTTCTGTGATGGAGTTCTCACACACTTTCTGTAAATACAGTTAATGTTCTCACGTACTTTCTGTAAACATAGTTAATGTTTAGCTAACCGTCCGCTTTTGTTTTCATTCCTTCTCCTGAGGCGGAGAAAGAATGATGGTCTTTTCGTTTGACCAGTGTGGTTGGAGAGGTGGTAACCTCATCCTCCAATCCACAGTCATTCCTAGAAACAGATATATATGTTGTAAAATAAACAACGAGGGCCTTTTTGGCTTCTCCCCCTGTCTTGAACTAAGCTGGGTCTCCGTGGTTCTTTTGTGTCCGAGTACGACACTATGGTTTCCACTCTTACTCCGCCCATGACTATCCCTAAAAAAACCAGAATTGCCCAGCTTATCGCCTTTAAGTCTTGTGTCCCAAATACAGATCCCAAGGTGAGAGAAGATCAAGGTTTCGGGTCGACAGGTGAACCTCAGGTATTTTGGACACAGGTTGTTTGTGATCAGAGACCCAACATGATGTGTACTATCACGATGCCTTGGGCAAGGCCCTCCCAAATAAAGGTCAGTGGCATGATTGACACAGGGGCAGATGTCACTGTCATCTGTGCCAACAGCTGGCCTTCATCATGGCCCACCACACCTGCAGGATCTGCTGTTGCTGGCCTCAGGGGGACCGCACAGAGCTATTTGAGCAGCAAGCCTGTGTTGGTCAAAAGTCTCGAGGGTCAGACGGCCACGATCTGACCTTACATCGCTGCAGCACCACTTAACCTCTGGGGGAGGGATGTTTTGTCTGCTTGGGGAGTCCGGATGGGGATGGATTTTTGATGGGGGCCACTGTATTAAAGAGCGTGAAATATCCCACACTACCCCTAAAATTGCTTACCACTCAGCCTGTGTGGGTACCGCAGTGGTCCCTAGAGAAGGAAAAGTTATACGCCCTTCAGTCTTTGGTACAAGAACAGCTGGCTCAAGGGCGTGTAGAACCATCCACGAGTCCTTGGAACACTCCGGTGTTGGTCATCAGAAAGAAGTCTGGAAAATGGAGGTTGCTCCATGACCTGAGAAAGACCAATGTAGTCATGGAAAGGATGGGAGCCTTACAACCTGATATGCCATCTCGCACAATGATTCCCACTACCTGGAACATTCTGACTATAGATTTAAAAGATTGTTTCTTTACTATTGCACTACATCCAGATGATACCCCAAAGTTTGCCTTCACAGTGCCTTCTATTAATAATGCTGCACCAGTTGAGCGTTATCAATGGAAAGTTCTTCCTCAAGGTATGAAAAACAGCCCCACAATTTGCCAATGGTATGTTGCTCAGGCATTATCATCAGTAAGGGAACAATTCCCGGGGGCATACTGTTATCATTATATGGACAATATTTTAATAGCCACTCCAGCTAAAAAAGATCTTTAACTAATTTGGCCAAGCTTGATGCAGTCATTAAAAACATTTGGGCTGCAAGTGGCACCAGAAAAGGTACAGCAGCAACCACCTTGGAAGTACCTTGGGCTCAAAATTATGGATCAGACAATGCAGCCCCAAACAATTCAATTCTCGACAAAAATTAAGAATTTGAATGATGCTCAAAAACTATTGGGTGCCATCAACTGGCTCAGACCCTATCTAGGGTTGACTACTCCACAATTAGCACCCTTATTTCACCTCCTAAAGGGTGACCCTGACCTAACTTCCCCCAGGCAATTTACACTGGAAGCAAAAGCCACTCTTGAAATAGTAGAGCAGGCCCTCACAAACAGACAGGTCCACCGAGTATGCCTAGAAACATGTATTACTGTGTTTATTTTCACTGTTGAATTCCATCCTACTGCAATTATTGGACAATGGGATACTCGGTAATCTGACCCTTTGCATGTTTTAGAATGGATGTTCTTACCCCATCAACCTAAAAAGACAGCTGCTACCATCTTTGAATTAATTGCCCAGCTAATCATGAAATCTCATCAAAGGTGCTTACAAATGACTGCAAAAGAGCCTTCAAAAATCATTATACCTGTAATGCAAGAAGAATTTGAATGGTGTTATGCCAACTCACTGCTTTGCAAAGTGCCTTACAGAATTTCTCAGGGCAAGTCAGTTACCATCCACCAAGTCACACGTTGCTGCGAATGAGTCAGACCACTGCAATATCCCTGAAACTTCTGAATAGTAAAACTCCCTTAAAAGGTATTACTGTATTCACTGATGGTTCGGGAAAAATGAGAAAAGCAATTGTGACATGGAAGGAAGACAGTGAGTGGCAAACATTAGAAGGTCATGAAAATGGGTCACCTCAGTTAGTTGAGCTACGTGCCATAGCTATGGCTTTTCAGCGTTTTCCCATGCTTCCTTAAACATAGTCACTGACTCTGCCTATGTTGCAGACATCACACAGAGATTAGACCAAGCTCTGTTAAAGGAAGTTGACAATGCCCAATTATTTGGCCTACTCAAAACCTTGTGGTATACCATTCAAGCCAGAAATCATCCTTACTACATCCTTCGCATTAGAAGCCACTCTAATCTTCCAGGTTTTATTGCAGAGGGCAACTCACGAGTGGATCACTTAGCTAGCCCTGCCTGGAAAGCACCATGACCAGACACACTTGCAGAAGCAAAAGCCTCGCACACCTTCTTCCATCAAGGTGTTCGAGCTCTACAGAGGCAATTTATGCTGTCCAATGCAGAGGCTCGTAACATAGGTAATACTTGTGCTGATTGCCAGGGCCACAGTGCTCCCCCACAAATGGGAGTTAATCCCCATGGTTTAAAAGCTTTACGGATCTGGCAGACTGATGTTGCACATATTCCTGAGTTTGGACAACTAAAATACATGCATGTGTCAATTGATACCTTTTCATCAAGAATACGGGCATCAGTACACTCAGGAGAAAAGGGTCGGGATGCCATCGCACATTGGTGATTAGCCTTTGCTGCTTTGGGCATTCCCCATAACATCAAAAACAGATAACGGACCTGCATATACCTCACAAAAAACTAGACAATTTCTGCAGTTGTGGAGTGTGTCACACCAAACTGATACTCCCTGTTTACCAACTGGACAGGCTATTGTAGAACGAGCGCATGGTATTTTAAAACACATCTTAGAAAAACAAAAAGGAGGAGTGTGTGGTGAAAACCCACAGAGCAGAATAGAAAAAGCGGTTTACACACTAAACCGCCTAACAGTACCAGAACTATCCCAAAACCCAGTAATCTTGAATCATTTCCTGTCACTACAGTCATCCGGTGGTGCCCAGCCACCCAAACCGAAAGTAATGATAAAAGACATTATTACGAAGAAGTGCGAAGGTCCATGGGACCTCATTACATGGGGTCGTGGGTATGCATGTGTTTCCACGGACACCGGAACATGATGATTACCAGTCAGGTGTGTCCGTCCTGCCCTACGTCCTGCTCGGGAGCAGAGACAACATCTCCCTGATGAGGCTCCAGCAGATGTTGTGGAGCAGTGAGTCAAATGACATGTGCAATTGATACATGGTGATCTGGGACCTTCTGAGACGACAAGTTTATTTAAGGATTTTTATCTATTTAAAATTTATTTTTTATCTACTTATCTATTTTATCTCGCTGTTGTTTAGGTTTCCCATGGTTCTAAAGTTTCCTGTTCATAGAGTTAAGTTGTTAAGTTGTAACTTTTAGGTTAATAAGCTGCCACGTGCCCCTCTGAGAGTTTATATCACTGGTAATCCCATTTGACAGCTATTGGATATGATTGTTACATTGCCAATGATACAACGGGATACATCTCTGGCTGAAAGGGCCTAGGCCTGTGGAGCCGTGTTTGTCGCCCTGTCTCCAAGGGCCTTGGATACAGGATGATGGTAGCTGCTTTTATATTTAAAAACAAAAAGGGGGAATTATTGTGGTGGCCAACAGCTGGTCTGAAGGCCTCACAATTATAATTGATACCTATTTCATAAGTTAAAGGTAACTAATTATATAAGTACCTTGATCGTATAGCTTGACCAGTGTGGACTGTTGGAGAGAAGGCCTAGGCCGTTGAGGAAGTGAGCAGCCATTGACTGATTGGCCAATTGGTTCTGCCAATAGGGATTGACCATGCAGACCTTCAGATCTATATAAGAGGAAGAAGACTAAATAAAAGTTGGCTGTTGTGCATGAACCCAGTGTGTCTTGTCGCTTGTCTGTCTCTGACACTGCGGCATTTGTCAACAGAAATCTTGCTGTGATGCATCCAGACAGGCATGAGGCGGAATGGCTCACAGGATTAGAGATGGGATAAAGAACAGTAAGCTTTGCATTTGTAATACAGGAAGGTGGTGTTATTAGTGCCTCTTATTGGTATCATATAATTTGGGGTTTTGGCTAATTTGCTGTAGAAGCTATTGTTTGTAACAAATATTCATCTTGCAACTCATAAATTTCTCAGGCAGCTGAGATCGTTAAATCACAGAAATCTGAAGCTCAAACTGTCTTGAAGAAATCATCTAATTCATCATTTGTAATGAAAGCAGGATCAAGTACATCCGTATGTGACAGATGCTGGTCTATATTCTATTCTTAAAGTGAGAAAGCTTTTCCTGAGATCAAACATAAATCTTCTTTGCTGCAAATTAAGGTAATCTCTTGTTATCTACCATGGTCCCAAGAAGCAATTGATCATTATGTTTTCTACTCCAGCTTCTGCCTACTCAAACACCTCTCTCCTTGCTCCTTCCCACTGCCACTTCCTCTCGGCTGCACCTTGTGGGCTCCATTTGGCTTTCCCTTCATTAAAATTTAATGTTTTGGTCTTTTAGTGTCTTCTTGTTTTCATTTGGGCTCTTCAGTTTGTCTAGACTTACTTGCCCCAAAATACTGACAGTTCTCTGGAAAAGGTCCACTATATTTCCAGTGTCTCATATGAAATACTTGTTAGTTAACAAAGCCAAAGTGGCACTGCTTTTGTTCTGCAGCAGTGACATGGCCAGGTAGTGATAAATCATACACTTAGGGAGCCGTTTTAATTCCCCAGACCCTTTCTATCATCCTGCTGAGTTTCCAGGCTGTTGTCATTTGAACATTTGGTATTATACTTGACGCCCTGCCCCTAACCCCCCCTTTTTTTTAGTATCACACTTGGGACTATGCCAGTGGACTTATTTGGCACACCAGGTTCACGTGGCATTCTGATTGTCTGCAGGATTTTGTAGAACCTTCCGCAGAGTCATGTGAGCACTGTAATCAAAGTCTCCTGTGTACCATTCTGCTGAATGAAGGTGGGTCCAGGGCAGACTTGGGTAGCTATGGGTATGCCCGTTGTCCACAGCTCAATGAAGAAACACCAGCAACATTTCATGTGTTGTTTTTCCAGGTGTTTTGAAACCATCTGAGGCTGCACTCACTTGTACCATGCAGACGTTAGATCTTTTTGAGATGTCCTGTGTTTTCTGCCTGGCTTCCAAATGCTAGATCTTGTGGCCAAGCAGGGTAGGCTGCTCCTAGTAGGTCTGTGTCATATCTATGAGCCTTGTCTTGTGTCTGGAGACTTGACATATGTTGGGATACCTGATGCTATTTAGAAAAAAATAATACTTGCTACGAATGGACTTTTGTTTTCTCACAGTGTCAAAATACACATATGTATAATTTGAGAGATTTGGCATGTTTTCTTATTTTTCTCAAAAATGGATAAAGAAGCCTTTGCTCCAGATTTATTTTCTTACATCTTTTATTAAGATCAACTGGTAAAGGTTTTCCAAAGACCTTATTCCATTAATTTCTTAGAGTCACATTATTTCAAAATAAAAATTATTTGGCCTAGATATTAGAAACTTAACTGAATCTTTGTTCAGTAACTTAACTGAATTATTGTTAGATTGCAATGTCTTATACACAGAGTTGTCATACAAAAGATTGAAATAATTAATATGATATAAATTTCTGTTTTTCTGACTTTAATTATTCTTTACCTTTAAAAAGGATTAAGTGCTTTCAGAAGAGATCCTTTCAAACTCTGTATAAGCCCTGTGTTGTAAAGACAGTCAGCAAAGTTGATAAGGATAATTTTAGAAATGAAGCTGAGTGGCTCAGTTTTTGCTGTGAAAGAGATGTAACTTCAATAAATGAGAAAATTTATATGTAGCTTGTGGGAAGAACCTTTTGATTTAGTTGAGGCAGTTGTTGCTGATCTTACAGTTTAATTTCTTAATATAAACTGAAACATTTCCAGTAATTACATATATGTTGATATTAAACCTTTCACTGAAGATAGTAATCATATTGATATAAATACATTGCACAAGGGTAGTAGTACTTCAAGTAGCTTATTTTATGTTAATCCAAAATGGATAGCTAGAAATAAGTTGAAACCCATTCATTTTTTCAATGTTATTTGAAATAATAGGGATTGTTTGAACCTTTTTTATCAGTAAGGCTCCAGAATACTGCATTAATTTTAATTCCCTTTGAAGATGATTGCCACAGGAAATTAGGCTTTATTATTGCATTGGCCTTATGCAGCCAAATAAAGCTTGAAAAAACAAAGATCAAAAAAGAAAAAAAGTGCTTTTCCTACTACACCTTCATTTTCTTCTCCATTTTTTTTCACTGGAATTCGTTAGTTCACTTCTGGTGAAATTGCTTACTTCTGACCGAGCAGTGTTGTTAGAATATGTTTGGGATTAAATGAGCTAGCTATAGATTGGGTGGATACTGCTGAGACTTAGAAGTTGAATTCTTTTAAACATTTGAATGAACTCCTATTATTGAACCTGAGAAAGCTTTGTCAAACATCAGGAGTTACCATCCATATAAAGAAATGTTTACCTTCCCAAGTTGCTTTTGCTTTCAAGAGTTAAAACTCCATGTAAAATAAGAAAAAAACATAGCAGAAGGACATCTGAAGGTAAATTCATACCGTGCTTCTTGGTATGTTTTAAGGCATGGCTGAATTTTATTTGCAGTGTCTTTATAGTTTCTCCTGAGAAATTAATGTTTGCAGACATTTTAAAGCACCTATACAACAGACACAAACCAAAACATACAGATTGTTGTATTTAGCAAATTCTGAGGACCTTTCTACAATATGCTGGGGAAGCATTAATGGAAAAAGGAAAGAGAGAGACCAAATGTAGTTCAAGGGACATTTTCTGGTTGCCTTAGCAGGCTCCAGTCCTGATTTTTATTCTGTGAGCTGTAGCGGAAAAGTGTGACTTATGACTGATGAAGTGGATTAATGTTGCAGAAGTTTCAAAAAATAATTTTTTGTGTGGAGAAACTGGATTGCAGAGTCTGGCAGTTGGTGGTGGTGGTAGGATAGAGAGCCCTCTAGGATGCACCATATCCAGACAGAGTTAAACATCACAGGCCGTCTTCAAGTTACTGGGTCCAGTGTCACCCCTGTCATTTGTTTTGACTTCCATTATTTATTAATTCCCAGTGCTTGGCAAAATCCTTGCAAAATATTTAAAGTTGAACATGGATGAGGAAAAAATTAACTTCATATGATGCTTCCTAAAAAAACCCCAGTTACATTGTGGCCTTATAGACCCTTATTTTGGTTCTAGTGCTGAAGTAAATATTCAGTTTTACAAAAAAAACCAAACATCTTTTTATTACAAAGAAAATAAAATATCTTTTTATTGCAAAGGTAGTTAGGCATTTTAGATCTGGGTGCTTCAGTTTTACATCCTTCATGTGGGATTATGCCATAGAGGTTATGTTATAGAGATGATATTGCAATAGTAAAGTTTTCTTTCTTTCTTACCTACTTAAGTCTCGGTTTAGTTAGAAAGTTAAGTTTCTTTTTGCCATAACAAGAATATTTTAGTTATGGATCTTAAACATACTAGCCCCTGGCAGGTATTGTGATTGCCTGGAGGAAATTTTCAAAGTTTTTTAAAGTGCAGTGTTACGAGTAGATGGTTTGCAGAATCCCAGTTTCCCTTTAAAGCTTGACTCAGAAATGTCCAGTGTTTAGTGTTTGTGCAAAAGAATGTAAGTTAGTTTACCTGTAAAACAACTGAAGTTACAGAAGTGGAAGAAAGGCAGCTGACGGGCTGGGAGGCACAGCCGCCCTTCAAACAGGGGTTTCTCTAGACCAGGTTGCTCAGGTGTCCCTGCCCATCACAGGGGGCTGGAACTAGATGATCTTTAAGGTGCTTTCCAACAGAAACCGTTCTGTGATCTATGATTCTGGGCTGCCACTCCAGTTTGCCACTACCTGTAGGACAGAGAAAACAGACTTTCAGCAGTGTGTAATGGAAGGGCAAAAAGCAGCTGTCACAAACTGCAATGCAAACGATTTCAACTGAGTATAAGGAATAACAATAATTTAGAGCAGAAGTGGTTTACAGAAGGTAAAAAACTGGAACGAGAGGTGGTGAAATCAACTTCAGTCTGTTCCCTGGAGAATTTCAAAAGTCTGCTGACTTGAAGCACTGAGCCATCTCATCCAGTTTTTCCATCAAGTGCTGTTTTGAGCAGAAGCTTGGGACTAATCTCCTCCAGAGGTCCCTCCCAGCATCCTTCTTTCTGTGGTTCTTTGAAGACAGCGAGCAGGAAGCCTCTAGAAAAAAAACGTAGTTGAAAATATGAAGGGGGTTTGCTCTCACTTTCTTTAACCTGCTTAGGGAGGACATAACATGATTTATTACATCAAGAAACAGAATGTGCAGATCATAATAAAACCAATAAATTTTAAGAGAACAAACTAGTAGGGCTGATGAGTCAGATCTCATTGCAAATAAATCTAAGAGAAAAACATTTACAAGCTCTGGCAGTTCCCCCTAGAAATTATATTTAAGGGAGAAGCACAAACCGTCTCAATACTTGCGAAGCCTAGGAAGTAGCTCCCTTATGTAAGCCTTGACTGCAGTGGCCTAAGGCCTATGAAAAAAAAGAATCCCTCAGAAAGTGGAAACTAGGTCAAATTACCGAATTAGTGTAGATGAAATAGCACTAATAAGGAAGGGTGACAAAACTGGAAAGGCCGAGACACGGAATTATGCATGACATAAAAAAAGGGACACAAAAGGAAATGAAGTAGTTTTATAAACACATTAGTAATCAGAGCAAAGTAAATAAAAAGGTTGATATGCTGTCAAACAAGGAAGGAAAGAAATTGAAAAATTATTTTAAAACTGAAAAAATATTTAATATCTTTCTCAGTTTTCCTTAATTGGAGCTACTGTGCATTAATGCAACTACTAAACCTATGAAAGAGCTAAGATGTCAGATTGGAATGATAAAAGAGTTTCCTGAAAGAATACATAGAACAATTACATATTTGAAAATAATCTGGGTTTAATGAAGTTTATTGTACAATATTTAAGTAACTAGATGAAGCCTTCTCAAGATCCAGTAGCAGTTCTCTGTTATGAAGAATGAAGAAGGTTTCAGAAAATTCAAGAAGAGCTGACTCAGTGCCTGCCTTTATAAAGGAAAGGAAGGAAAAGCTGTGGAATTGCAGACCCATCAGCATAATTTAAATGTTGTAAAAAAACCCCCAAACAACTGGAACAAATAAATCAAATGAACTGTAAGCACCTGCAGAATAGTGGGGAGATGAGTAATAGCCAAAATGAATTTACCAAGGAGAAATTGTGTAATACCAGTTCCATATCCTTTTGTGACACAATAACAGTTCTTGAGAAGGTGATGAACCAGGAGATGTCATCTGTCTTGACAAGTAAATCTTCTGACATTATTTCACGTGACATTTTCATAAGGAAGCATAGAAAAAAAAAGAAATTACATTCTATTATGTGATCATATAATTAGTAAGGAAGCTGTGCAGAGTGTATTGTTCCTTGTCAAGCTGACGTGTGCCCTGTAGGAATATGCCCTCAATCTTGTACTATTGCACATTTTTAGTAGTGGTATGGACAGTGAAATAAAGACTAGTCTAATGAAGTTTCCACCAAAATCAGTGGGAGAGAAGGATAAGCTGAATCAGCAACCTGGATGAGAATTTAAAAATTTACAAGTTAAAAAAAACCCGAAACCACTAAACACCACAATTCTGTGATGACAAAGGCAAGTTCTTATTTTAAGTGAAAAAAAAATCCTGAGACAAATACAAAGAGAAACATGTTTAGAATTGAACTTTAGATGACCTGGGTTTGTCCTTTACAGTCAATAATGCTGTCTCCGTGATTGTAATGATAATTCTTCATTTCATGTTTTAAGGAAAGTTTCAAGTAATGTAAATGAGATACTTTTATGGTACATAATTCATTATGAAGGTAAATAGGGGAAAATTACATATAGACCTTCCACTGTCCTTAACTTTGATCTTATTACAGGTTGTTGCTATAAGAGAGGTAGAGCTTAAGCTTTTGAATTTTAGGAAAACATGCTTTGCCTTTTTCCAAAACTACAATCCAGTACATTTTCATTCTACCTTCATAACATCTTGATTTCTAGATAACTATAATATTTCTCTTGCTCCTCTGGACCAATTATACCTGGTTTATAGTCCTTGAGTTCAGAATACAGCATCATAATATTTTTGATAAATAACAAAGAAAAAGTTCATCTTTTATAATATTTTCAGGCAAGAGTTTTCTAAAATATATTCCCGAGGAACATTAAGGGCCCAGCATTTGTATCGAATCTAAATAGATACCCTAGAAATTCTCTCTGGTGGGTGCAAACCCAAATTTTTGGGCATGGATTTTCACCATTAGTAAAAGACTGTAATAATCATCTGCATCATTACAGTCTTTTACTAATTGAATCAGTATTAATGCTGTTAAAGTGATGTTTCTATAGGTGTGGTTATTGTAGCCTCTATTGTTTACATTTTTCCACTTCTACACGTACAATATCTTTGCATTTTTTGTCTTATTTTCGTGCTACAGCCAGCTTGAACAAAGTGTATTTCCAAGAGATGTCTCATATAGAACACAAAAGAGAAAGTAAAAATTGCATATTAAGCTCACCTAGACTGAAAAAGGTGTGTCAAATAAAGTGATACAATTTGCTGGTGCTCTTAAATTTTATTGGTAGGTAACCTTACTATAACATGAGTAAACTAAGAAAATTGTCAACCTAAGAATTCTGCAATCTCCGTTCAAAATAAATGATAAAATTACAAAAGAGGCATTATCTCTAGTTCAGATTTGTTAGTTAAATACCACCATGCTCTTTAAGAGGAGACAAACAATTCAGTTCTAATTGCTCCATATTTGAAGCTTGGAGGGGGAAAAAAAGGTGAGGCAAAGCACTTGCCTTTCACTTTCCTGTTCCAGAATGGGTGTACATGCAGACACTTGAACATTTTTAAAAATCTTTGAGCAGGATATGCAGAGAACAGGAAGGGAAACAAAAAGCTCACTGCTACAGTCAAGAAGAATTTTGTCAGATTAGTGAAAGGTTAGACGCTGGGGCCTGGATTTACGTCACCTAATTTTAGACATCAAGGTATCACACCTCATTTAAGTCAGGCTGGCCACTGTCTCTAAAAAAATCTTTCAAAGGTGCAGTATAGAGACTAGGCAACCCCACACAAATACAAAAAAATAATAGTGTAGCTCTACAGTAGCAACTTAATCATTGACAATTCCTTTGGAATTAGTTTTAATGAAATTAATCATGAAGTACTCAGTTGGGATTAATATGGATGAAGTACTTAAAGGATTTCAGTGTTAATTGACCATTATATTGAAATGTTCCTACATTAATTTTGAGCTTGGGAGCATCACAGTATTGATGACTTGGTTGTAAGTTAGCTCTAGAGCTACAGAGGTATGAGCATATGATTTAGATCTGGGGATGGTTCTACATCCTTACTGCACAAACTGAAATCTGTGTGTAACGTACATTGTGGTTTGCTCCTGAACTTAACTGAAGTTGCTGGATCAATTAATGTAGATCTATTTAAGTCAGTGAGTGCCTGTGCATGACGAGATGGTAAATTTAACAAGCAGGAGTGAGGCATTTACAGTTGAATTGCCTACATTTTGCAGGAGTTATCAACCACTGGCTTTTGAATGTTGCTTTGCTTTGAATAACTTTGTCTTGAAACTAAGCTGCATAGGGTCAATATGGGTATCTGAACTGTGAAAATTGTCCTTTTGATTCAGGATCAGCTTCTTTCATACTGAGCACCTGTCAATAGGCAGTAGGTTCAGATCATCTGAAATCAAAAGGAGCAGTAATGGTAATAGCTGCAAATGGTTATCTTTAGGGTTGCAGATTGATTTTCTATCTACCTTCTTTTTATTATCTCATTTTCACATCTTTTGGACTGTGCAAATTTAGGTCTTTGTGAATATGTATCTTCAGTTTCTGTTTTGGAAAATCTTCAGTGAAGTTTGAGGTCTTCCTGTGAAGTGACACTTTTTACTCTAAGGTCATCATTCATCTTCTGTCTTCTACAATTTCTAGAGAATTGGGAAATGTGTGCTTTTGTCTGAATTCTATCCATTTTTATAGATTAGCTAAATGTAGATCTACTCTGTGCAGCAGAATACAGAACAAAGGTTACTAACCTTAGTCTGACTTGCATCTACCACATGTCACAGTGCAGTACTCTACAGACACACCAGCTGGTGTCCCAAATGCCTATTAAGTGCAACAGCTAAAATAGCCACCATTTCTAACAGAGGTATTGGAGGAGAAATATGTTTTCCAGAACAGAGGTTGGAAGGGGGCGAGGGGCAGGGGGCGGGGGGGGGGCGGAATATAAAAATAGTCAACCTGAAAATTCATCCCTGGCAAGTTGTTAAGGGGATTTCTGGAGGGTGCTAGCGAAGCAAAAAGAGGAGGTTATCAGCCGTTCTGCCCGGAAAACAGAAAGATTATCGGTTTTCTCTCTCCAGTATCTGAAAGGAAGTCTACAGTTTGTGTGTGAACAAGAATATATATGGAGCTCTTGGGGCTGAAGTAACAAACTCTTGCTCTTGCAAACAAATAGTTGGAAAGCAGACTAAAACCATAAAGCATTAGTGTTGCTTTGTTTTAAAATATTTTGCTTTTAATTGTGCAATTGTTAATCTTACGTGATTGACAGCTGAGAAGAAACCTGAGCAAAATTCAGCACTTGCGATGTTGTAATTAAAACCAAAATCAGAAGCTTAAGGTTATGCTTTTTAAAGTTTTTCTGAGTTGTCAAAGTCCATAGGCAGAGCAGACTGAGCTGTCCATTTCATCAGTAGATAAAACAATAAGTACAAGTCTAGTTCAGGGTGACCAACTTGAGTTTAGAAATTTTAGACAATTAATTCAGGTCAGATCTGGTATAGTGTGAAATATTATTTAGGAAAGCAGAGAACACTATTGATAGTTTTCCAGATTCCCTACTTTATACTCATTTTGCCAAACTCCTTCTCTACTGTAACATGGAGCTATAAATGTTTCAGGGTAGACTTTATGAAGAAATGAAGCGGTAAATTGCATTATGTTTTGTATTATCTCTGTCTGCCACTAAACAATGCAGCATCAAATTGAGCTCATATGTACAACAGCTTTTACTAGAAAAAAACATCAGTTCTGATAAACTCGTTTGGTAAATGGCAGGTTTTCTACCTCATGCAATCTCAAGTTGTTTTTCCCTGAACTTTGTGAGTGTGTTGCACAGGATTGTGAGCCCGAGTTCCTTAGTTTTTGAGGTCTGTGAAGGTATTTCATTTAGTGCGTCAAACCAGTCAGTCATGTCCAGTTCCTGGGATCTGCTTGAGATGAGGAGGGAGGATGCTGTGCTCCAGGTGATTCGTGCTGGCTGTAGCATTCCACTAAATGCCCTCTTATATTATGGGCCCTCACTGCTCATGTGTGCTATGGGCAGCATATATATATATATATACACACATATATATATGTATATATGTGTATATATATATATATACACTCAGTAGATGCATCAGTGCTAACAGCTTCCAGTGCTGCATGTCTGCTGCAGCCTTCATCTTGTGTCAGGAAAGGGGCTACCATCCTCACCATCCTCAGCTGCTGATAAAGAGATATGTGACTCTGAAAGTAGAAGCAGCTGAACCAAGACTAAGAATTTAAAATGCATTATTTGGGCAATGCTAAGTCCCTCTTTGTTAAATTAAGTGGTCTTTCTTCAGAAGAAACCGGTCTGCATGTGTCTGGTTGCATGCACGTATGTATTCAATATGTTTTAAAGATACACTCAAATGGCTTCATGTCCCATCTAGAAAAAAATTGTTTGCTGTGGGAAAAAAATGGTGTAAAGAGCAGGCTGCTCAGTGCTTTCACTAAGGCCCTGCAAAGGTCAGAGCAATCATACAGCTGTTGTCTGGAGTTACTCCTTTATCTGCCTCTAAGCAGGTCAGTCTCCCCAAACCTGAAGAAGAGCAGGACATACTCTAGGCAAATAAATAAGAGGAGCTGGAATTAAACCCCTGACTGTGATGTACTGTTTAATATACACTCTGTCCATGGTGACTCACAAGTTAGAGATCACGAATTCCAGTCATCACAGAGTACATTATTCTTCATTACCACCCATTTAAAGATCATTACAGTGTAAGTTAAAAGGACTTCTGGAAAGAAAGAGAGATGACTGAAACTTAAAACAGTAAGCACCCAGAGGTTTTTATGTTTCCTTGCTCTGTAACACTTTTTAGTGGCCCTTAGGACACTTTTTCTTCCATTAAGCAAATCACTTCCAAAAATTTGTTACATCTTTCACATCTGAAAATGAAGATGCAGTGCTCTGTGTCTCAGCTCACAAAAAAAAAGACCTTGAAAGCCTTTTCTTGACCAAATCCTTTCAACCTGTGGGAGAAGAAAAGATGAAAATAAATGTCATTGGTCTTCTAAGAAGAATTTTTCTTTTCGTATGTTTTTCTGCTGGGCACTTCATTTCAACAACTTCTTTACACATGCCTTAGAAACTTTTCTTTTATTGTTTTCAGATATTTCAAAAATTATTGGTAAAGAAACCTATTAAGAGCAAAAAAGATTAGCCAGCCGTTATACAGATATTATTAGGAATTAAAAATTGGTTTTTATAAATAAAAACCCTGTAGCAAAATCATGCTCCAGAACCTGAAGTACTTGAGCAAAAAACCTCTAATGATGGAAACAGTTTAACTATAAAACAGCTGTGTGCGCTGATGGCTGAAGAAATTCCCATTTTAGTGTAATGGTTCATATTGTTGAAAAACTTCACTAAAGATGATGAAAAAAAAGAACAGTAAATGTTTTTTTATTATAAAATATGATTAACTTTTCACATGATTGGGCCATATGAAAGAGATGGAAGAGGAAAAGGTAATTTAAAAAATAATTAAAATTGATATTTGCAAAAGGTTTATTACCTTGATTTTTAATAAGGTTTTCTACTAGCTGCTCTACTCCCTGCTGTTCCAGATTTTTCTGCTAGAAATCAGTCATAGATTTTAATAGTAATTCACCTGTCACCAGGAATTTTAATTGTCAGTGTGGTCATTTATTAAAAACCAGAGGTTGATCTGCCTTCTGCTATGCAGGGTATATTTCCATAGGTTCAAATTAAAGCAATTGTGCAAGCGTGTCTGATACAATAGAAATAACACCGCAGGAAGAAAAACTGCTGTGCACAGATAATTCTCTAGTGCTAGTAATGCTGAAGGTGGAGATACCAGTGAGGGGGTCTAGTACCGTGGGCTGTGGTATACGCTGCCTTGGAGGAACTTCTTTTGTGTCACTAGGGATATTTGAAAAGTCTTTTCACCGAAAGAGACTATGCACTAAGAAAAAAGGGACTTTGAAAGAAACTGCCCTTTGTCTCAGCTCTGCTCAAGGCAGCAATGGGGCAGGAGCTGGACAGGGACAGCTGCTGCTCTCCTGAAGTAATAAATGTTTTGGTTTGAGATTTGAAAGCCACAATCCAGTCTAAGAGACCACATGGTTAAATGTAAATAGGTCCTCACTGATAAAGGCTGGAACTAAGTTACTTTTTGCAGCGATGAAAAAAAAAAGAAGACCCGTAATGAATAGTAAATCAAGAAAATATGTTCTAGTAAATAGTAAACAAGAATTACTATTTAATAGTAAATAGTAATAGTAAATTACTATTTATTAATTTATGAATTAGTAAATGGAGTAGTAAATAGTAATTGAAGAGTAAATCAAGATCTTTCATTTTCTAGTCTTGTTCTTTAATCATGGGAAAATACTTTTTTCACCTTTTTCTGTATGAGTTAATATTTAAAATATAATTTTAGTACCAAACCTGCACTTATAAAGAAACATGAACTCTTGACTCTTGGCAACACAGGCCATTCTCATCCTTAACTTTACTTGAGGCACCTACTTGAGTCACTGCCTCTAGAAGGGCACTTGGCTGTGAGCCTTCTACCATTAAAAGAGAGAGTTATGGCTTGACATGCTCTGAGGAAGATGGTGTATATCCATCTTCACTGGCTCTAGGAGGAACTTCAGGTCATTAAAATTGAAACTTAGATGTCTCAGATTTCGTAAACGTTGGTCATTGTGGCCACATTTGGGACACCGGACTCTGTGGCTCTCTATTGAAACTCAGTATTCTCTACATTCTGCACCTCTTTCCTGTAAGATTTCCTCTGTAATGACAGGAACAAGGAAGAGAGAATACAAGAATATATAGGTGAAATCTCATTTACCAGTCTCAAGACTATGCATCTTTATACACAGGGATGACTTAATGAAAATTGTGCGAGTAGTCTTGAGTGCAAAGTATCTTTGCTCACTAATGAATGGAGAAACCAGCATGTACATCCAGCCTTACAAAGACTGAGACTGAAGCCTGTTAATTTATGTAGATTGCTGGTCCCTCTTTCACATTCTCATTACAATAGACTTACACTGATCTGATTCTGTTAAATCAAATGGAATCACTGAAGTTAAACTGCATCAGCACGGGTGCAATACAACACAGTCCTTTGAAATCATACAAAGGTACTTATTAAAACAGATTAATTTGTATTAAACATGAAAATGATCAGGCATCATTATTTAGTGACCAAGAGTGGCTTATCTTTTAGCGTAATTCTCTGTACCTGTGGATGTTGTAACTTTCTGTAGAAAAGGCTTCCTTTCATTGTGGATTTGGTGGAGTCCTTTCTAGAACCAGAAATCTGCACTGTGATAGAAGGAGGATATTGGATGTAAAGGATTAAAGTACTCCTGAAAGTTCTCAAGTAATGTGTATGCAAAGGACAAATAATCCAGAGCCGAGCCAACAGCTAGGAGAGCTGGTATTCAAGGTCTTCCACCAGGCTGATTATAAAGGATTTCCACCAGGAACCTCTTTGAGAGGTTTGCTTTCATCAGAGATCTCCCAGCTCTAGCAGAGGGGATTATTTAGGCACTTAAAAACAACTACCCTATGAAATAGAGTAAAATTCATCCCATGTCCTGAATTTACCAAGTTTTGGCTAGCAGGATATTTAAACTGCAGAGTTTAAAACATCCCTCCATCAGAGGTTTATGTTAGACTGGCAACATTGATACCTAAATAAAAAATACTACTCTGCAGTGTTATGTCTGGAGCCTGCAGAATACAGAATGAGTTCAAAAAGCCACTTCTCTCTTCACCTTTGGCACTAACCAGGTTTACATTTCCCTCACTGTTAGTGGACACTCTTTTCTGTTGTTCTTTTTATTCTTTTATGCCTCAATAGGTTTTTCTTGCAATGTATACTGAGGCCAGGTTCACACACACTTGGGTGACTTCCAAGAACTCAGAATTTCACTTAAGGACCAAAAATTAATCTAGTTCTGATCAGGAAAAATACTTTATTCATGAAAGTAATAGTTTGGTAAATTCTAAGAGGTAGCGTTTATTAAACCCTCTCCCTTTCAAAATGTTCATTTAAATTAAAACCAACCGAAGGATTATGTAATCTATTTTATTATTTGTATGGAACATCGCTTCAGTTAAAATTAAAAGGAAATGCCATTAAATTAAGCAGCAGTCTAAGTCATTTTTATATGACTCCTAGCTCTTAATAAAAACATAGCTGTTCGTGTAATTCACTATAATGTTGGATAGCAATAAAATGTCTTCCTCATTACAATCAATACCTATGAATAGCAAAGACCTGCAGCGTGCCATGGCCTTTCTCAACAGGCAGCCTCACTTGGTGGTAAGGAAAATTGCTGTCCTCTTATATGAAACCATTTTAGCATCACCCTGAGCTTAATAGAGCAGTCTTTCATTGCCTGTTAACAAGCTGAGCTATTGCCAGGAAGTGTTTAAACTGACAAATGTTGTCAACGCTCTTTCCTTGCAAAGATTAATCTTTTTAGGATGTGTGTTTTTGGGTAGTGTGTTAACATTAGTTTGATTTCTGTCAAAACATATGTTGATTGTTTTATTTGACAAACCAATCTGTTAGTTCAGGAGGACACAGAAGGTCTCTCAGTAGCAACAGCGAGGTATGAGCACAGTGATGGTAAGCGGGAGTCCCTTTGTGCTTAAGTTCATCATAATTTCAGGTGCATTAAAATACGGAGCAGATACAAATGTTAAGGGCTGCACTGCGCAGCCCAGCCTTGTGCTCAGTAGTCACGAGTTGTTCTATGCAATATACAAGACTTTGCTATTATAGCGACAACCCACATATATCAAATGTGATGGAGTGACAAACGTCTCATAAAGGCCAGACGTGCTGACATTATACAGGCATTTATAGTCCTATATGTACTTGCAGCTGCACAAAATGCACACTGGTAATAGCATACATAAAACAGGACAAATGAAGGTACACGGTATTTATAGAGGTTTGGTGTAAGGTGAATGGTCACATAAAGAAATTCAAGAAAAGGATCATTGCATTAATCTCTCTGTATTCTGGAAAGAGAAAGATCAATCCTAAAAAAATTGTTAACAGGAGAAAAATGAAACGTGGGCTTTTTGGAAACATACATCAATTCTATGATTTCAGCAGTTGGGGTTATAATATGGATGCATTCTTTGTGCTGCAAAATCTTCCGAATTATACAAATGGTCAAGCAGACTTTGCCCATCTGCCTTCCATTTTTGTAAAGCTTTCACAGAGAGACACTTAGACACTTAGTAAGAGGCAAGAAGAAATATTGAAGAAGAATATGGGCTGGTGTGTGCTGCTGTAGGCACCTTCCTTCCTGCTTTATTTTATTGCAACCATAATTTATCACAAGGTAACCCCTTTCACCCCTCATGGCACAAAGCTGTGCTGTACTTATCCTGCTGCCTCTTTTGCTGAGTGCTCTTCAGGTAGACCCAGCTGATGATACCTGTTATTTTCTGGGTGTCATAGAATCAGTAGTGGCTTGACTTCTAAGTCTTACTGTTAGGATTTTACTTTTCACTAAGTCTGGCAAAAAGAAATCATAGGGGGTTTTTTTGTACTTGGTTTTACTCTCTGCATCTTCCCAGGAGCTTCATCAGATTTTCTAGATTATAAAGTTGTCGAGGAATACATTTGTTGCACATAGCTCAGTTTGCAAGCTCCAGCGCGAGCTGCAGGTTGAGCTCCGGATGGGAGCCCGAGACAAGAGGCCATGAACTGCCAACCTTTGGGGTAGCAAAGGGCATGAGGGTGGGTGACGACCGCCAGGTGAATGGACACTGACAGACACAGCAGCAGCCGGAGTCTCAGGAAGATAAGCAAGAGTTTTGCACACTTGGATTGTGAGGATATAAAAGCCCAGAGGTCCTTTGTTTGGGGCATCAGCTTGGGCTGTTTCTGTGTTGTTCAGCCATGAACAAATGGCTTTATGGAACGAGACATCCGAGACTGCCATAGGAAACCTGGTGCGACTGTGAGTGGGGTGAGCGGGGAGCCAAGTGGGGCTCCTGTCGGGTCACTGGAGCTGCCTGTTGGGAAGGGGCTTCGGTCCCAGCAGTGGAAGTCTGGCCTTGGGAGTGTGACTGCCAGGGAGCCCCATGAATGGTCAGAGTGGGAAGTTTCCTTAACAAAATGGAGTTGGATGTGAAGGAGAAGCAAGATGCAATTAGTTGTCTGGATGTTCTGATTTCAACTAGTTTTCATGAAATAATTAGCAATTTCATAATGTCTCTTGATTTGAGCTGGAACAGTTATTAGGCTCTTCAGATAGAATCCTCTATTTTCATGAAGTCCAGAAGCAACCAAAAAAACCCTCTTGAAATAAAGTAAGGATCTGTCCTTGAGTGTTACTTTTTCATTCCCCTGTCTAATATAAACTTAAGTTGTAGCCTTTCTGCAACGTGTGGTTAGTGTGTGGGGAGAAGTTACTCTTTAAATGTAATTGTTTTGCTTTATGCTCTAAAGAATATTTGGAATATTACAGTGACTAAAAAGAAAAAAAAAGAATAACTTTCTTATGCCAGCTGTGGGTTCGAATCCATATTTCTTGCGACTTTTCTCAAGATACGCAGACCTAGAAATAAGGTTTCAGAGTAAGAAAAAAGCTAAAATATAAAGAAATATAGAATCTCACAAAGGGGGTATTGTCTTCTTTTTTACTTGAAAACTCTGACAGAATCAAAAGGAGGACAGAGCAGTTCTCTGCAGTGCCCTGAAAAACAGTCCTCCTCTATATCCTGCAGAAGGAGGATTTTGCATCAAAATCGGGCTCATGCTACAGTAAGTCTCAATACAAGCACTGTATTAGTTGAGACATGGGGAAAATGAGAGGAGGGAGCAATCAAAAGAGAAACATACAGGAAACTCCCACTTAATTTAAAACACTTCCAAATCACTAAGTTCCTGAAATAATGTTTGAGACAACCCTGAAATTTCATGCATTCTAATTACATACCACAAAATAAGATAAAGGTTTTTCAAGAATCTGTTCTCCGTTTTCCCTTTCCATGTCTGTGAAATGCCAGTGATCGTTGAATGTACAGCCCTCTAGATCAGGAGACCAAGTTAAATTGAGTGCTGTCACTGCATAATAACAATGTTCTTCTTCATAAAGTGTTTGTTATCTTGTGGGCCGAAGGTTTCCTGTTTCCCTGAGCTGTGGGATTTAGCACAGTTGTGTTAGTGCTGAGAATTTTATACAAGAGCCAGTAGTTATGCTCCTGATATCATAGAGGTATCAGAAGTTTTAACTAGTTATACTTTGTGCAGCTTGTGAGAAAAATTTGGGCACCCACAATTTAATTTCTAGTTCTGTATAGGCAGGGTTTGAAAGACACTTTCCAAAATGCCAAGCTGATTTGTTTTTTAGAAATAAAATGCATTTTTGTTAGTTTATTTATAATGTTTTACCTGAGGTACCTTATTTTGAATGTGTAAGTGAGAAATGGCCCAAACTAAATGATAAAAAATAGTGCCTATGGGTACATCAGGCAGATAGAATGTAGGAGGTTAGTATACTCTAAAAAGTTTGCATACAACTGGGGATGAGACCAACGTTGTTGTCATCTGGTCCTCATGACTATTTAAAAAAAATGCAGAAGGCATTTCTATGCAATGTACCATAAAACAGTTTGTAAGCAGAAATCTTTTTGTTCATAACCACATAATTGTACTTCTGTTCCAAAATATGTTTATCCGTACTCTGAAGTTTTGGAGTCTAGCTTGTTATAAGTTCTGGATTTCTAAACGTTTACACTTACTTTGAGCAGATTTTAATTTTTGTAGAAGGTTCTTAATGCTAAACAGAAGCATTTTCACTGAAGATTGCATCTGCTGTAAAGGAACAGCAAATGGGTGTTAATATCAGTGAAGATATTTACACATGGAGACTTTTCTTGGTTTTGTTGTTAAGTTTGCATAAAGTCTCTGGAACATTTCTCCCCTTATCTTCCTGCACCAGCACATTAAAGCCTTCCAGAACAGCAGGGATGCTGTATTAGCATTTGCATTGTATTTGTAAAATTATCATCAGATTCCTTTTGTTCAAGTAGATCTCATACGATCTTTCTGAATAGCTGAAGAAATAAAACCAGCTTGCTGGCTGCAGAAGGGAAAGGATTTGCCAGGAATCAGAGGGTGGCCCTAGCAAAGGAGTACTGCTAGGGAGTTTGAATCCAGATCAAATAACAATCTCAAAAGTGCGGGGAACACGGACAAACATAGGAGCTCTGTCTTCGGAGAACTGGATCAAATCCCTTTATTGAAGTCTGCTGTGCTAATTGCTTAAGAAATCTTTCTTAGATTGCTTTTGACTGCATGCGGGTGAAACTTCAGTAACAAAAAAAAGTGAATAAAAAAAAGCCTGGTGTAGTTTCAAGTACTTTGTGGTCAGTCTGTGGTTTTTGGGCTTTATGCATTAATCGGTACGCAATGTAGCTGGCTAAACAGAGGGATATGCAAAAAATCCTATGGTTTGGAAGCAGATGTCTGAAACAATATACATTTACTTTCCTGCTTCAGTCATTTAGTATTGTTTGGAGAAATAATTTAAGTGTGATTACAAGAAAATATATGCACAATTTAATGTGCGTAACCAAGGTAATGCTGAGGTCTGCTAGGAAGGAAGAAGATTTATTTTGGATCCTATTTATAAAAATGTGTATTAATTGGTATCTCAGGATTGAGTCTGAAATTCAGTTTCCTGTTTTGACTTCCAGTTTCTCAGAATCTGCCTGTGTGAGAGCTGAATCTCTCAAAAATGCTGACATTGATTTTTAGGCTTTGAATCCAATTTTGAAGGAAGCTTTTACTGTGGGGAGTTGAATTAGGGCCTATAAACTGTATAGTCTGTGATGACACGTGGAAAAGATGTGGTAGCTTTTTATAATAAGGGCTTGTGCTTTCAAATACTTGACACTTTTTGAAACTTTATAAATGCAGTTTCTCTTTCAATTGTCCTCAGAATTCTTGCTGCCCCATGCAAACTTTGCCTGGATAAAAAAAAATTCAGATCCTCTCTCTCTATCTTGAAATACTGAGTGGGAACATAAGGCCGTTTACTCACAGATAAGTGTCCAGGCTTTCAGAACAGATTTCAGGGAGAATTTTAAGATCCAGCCTTGCACTGACAAGTTGAATTTAGTGCTGTTAAAAAGCATGCTGTCCTGCTGCAGTGAATTTAGGAATGGGGTTGCACTAATAAGTTCCAAAATCTCTGCTGCTTTTCTGCTGATTTTCATTTAAGGAGTGTATTTCATGACTGACTCAAAATCTGTAGCTTATGGATCTCAAGCAGACTTTTGCTCTTCCTGTAGTCTTCCGTTTAGCTCTGATAGTATATGTATTAGTTTAACAATAAGAATACAATTTTGATCAATGATCATGCTGGAAATCCTTGGTGGAACTGTGCAACTGCGTGGCTTCTGAAATTGCTGTCTAAAATCAGAAATTCACATCTAGTATTTTCAAGGTCAGACATCTGAAGCAATTACATCATTTTGCATTGTTGAAATATTGCAAATGTTGATGAAGTGGTATTGACAGTCATTGGTAGCTTGCTTTTGCTGCTACTGCTAAAAATTGTATATTTCTTACAGCACAGGTAAACAGTTTTACTTAAAAATTCAGTGATCACATAGAGAGCTGCTTACAAATATGTTAACTAATGATTTAATTGTGTCTAATTTATAAAATATGAGAAGCTTTTTTTGTGTGTTGTGAGATTAATTCTTATTTTTTTAGGGATTTGTGGAAATACATTCACAATACTCAGTTCACTAAACATACCGAAACATATATATAATTTTATTTCAAGCACAAGATAAGTTGTCCACTTGGATGGGACTTTGAACCACCAGGTGTGGTGAGAGGTGACTCTGCCCCTGTCAGGGGGGTTGGAACTAGATGATCCTTAAGATCCCTTCCAACCCAAAGCATTCTATGATTCTATGATTATTAAAACCATGATCATAGAAATGCAGTGAGCAGAACTTTATCCATCTGTCAAGAAAGAGGTCCAAAGCCAGCTCCTTGGACTGCTCTGATTCCCCAGTGTAAAGCTCTGTTTTATAGTCACTGAAAGACACATCTTCATTCTTTAGCCCTTTTGCTGGAAGCTCTGAAGCTGATCTGGGTATTTGTTAAGGAGAGACTTTTCTGTTGTACTTTGGATATTCTGAAATTGTGTGGAAGAGGTAAAGCGTTTTTTAGCATGTCACAATACCCACTTACAAATCTGCTAAGCAGTCCTGGAAGAAAAATCCTGGCAAGCACGTCTAGCTCAAATCTGTGTAAATTAAAAATGTTTTAAAAAAAAGGTGGTTACCATGCTGTCTATTTTGCATGTTGTAAATGTTTCTAAAAACTGATCAGTAAGTGAAAGAAAAAAAAATGCTTTGGTTTTTGACATCAGCATTAAAACTGTAAGGTGTCTCTATGTCTGTATGCATTACATAGAGGATTATACTTCCAGATGTCATTCAGGTTCCTTTTGGGAGAGAACTGCTTCCTAACAGAAGTGTTAGTTTTATAGCTAATCTTTCTTGAATGTCAGTAGGCATCTGCATAGATTTACTTGTTCTCCTTCAGTACTTTCTGCCTTATTAACTTCTGCTTTTGTTAGGACCTGGTTTTACTCTTCCTCCGACTGAAACAGGCATTTCCTTAGGGAAGCAAAAATAACTTTGATGAGTCAGGTATCAGTTCGTGTGTTTGATGGTAACATCTGAGTAAATGAGGTGGGCTCTTGCACTGCCCTCCTGTCGGGTGACCTGCTCAGAAGTGTCTCCATCCAACAGACTTAATGTCTTCTATGTCCACGTATGTCATCTCTGAGTTTATGTACTGAGAATGCAATTGATGCAAACATGTATAGGAAGTAATGTGTGTAGCCATTACTGAGTCATGATGGTTCCTAGACACGGTGGTAGCTATCCAGTTTGAGAGGACAAGCAATTTATATCCTTGTCAATCTCCACCCTATTTTTTCTAAATACAGCATTCTGAATCCCATAACCCAGTAACGAATCTAAAATCTAAGAGATAGCTCTAAGGTTCATAACACTCAAACGTGTGTTAACACAACGTGTTGCAGTTTTCATGCTGCTGGTGTGAGTAACCATAATTCAATCTTAAGATGTCGCAAATGTTTAGACACGAAATAAAGCCATAGTTTAACTTAAGTAGTGAGAGTGAAGAAGAGAGCTACAGCTGTCTCAACAAGACAGATGAGGGAGAGTAATGCTGAATGACAGCACTAAATACAGTAAGATTCAGCTGGAAGGTGAAAGAGATTACAGCATCTTTTGTTTCTACTGTCCCTGCTTGCCTTTTTGCCTTTTTCTCAGCCAGACAGGTAAAACTTGAGGATCCATGTGGTGCACTGTGCAGCCCTGGGGCCCACCTCATGCAGGAGATTGAGGGATCCCATTAGTGCTTGTTTGGCACACTGTCCCATCACTCAGCACTGGTGAGCCTGGTTTTGTCCCTTTCTCTCCTCCAAGCCAGTTTAAAGCTCTGTCAATGAGCCATGCCTAGCTCCTGTGCTACAGCTCTTTTTCCCCTTTGAAATACGTGCATCGCATCAAGTGTCTGTAGGCCAGGTGTTGAGTAGGTCATCCCATGGATATTTATCCTATTTGAAAATTTAGATTATAAGTGTAACTACATTTTTTTCAAAGAATGCTATCATGTACCCATTCCTAAGTAGCAGATGAGACTTTAATTTGGGTTCGCTAAGGACAATTTGATTGTTACCTGTGGGGATTGCAGTCAAAGATCATGTCTGACTACAGTTTGGGAAGATACTCTTTGGTTTTTGCTATGCCAGGAAAGCTGGAAAATGACTGAGCTAACCTAGAACTAGTTGGAAACACGACTGCTTCATATTTATACATGAAGAGAGTAAGAAAGGAATACTTCTGGTGATCTGAGGCGGAGAAAGTTCACTAAATTCTTAAAGTTATTTTGAATTCTCATGAATGCCATCAGGTGCCCAAGTTTTTAAATTACATACTTTAGGAAGCCAGTCAATCATATTCCAGTAGTGCTTTCTATCTGTACTTTTCACTTTATGCTCTAAGTAGAGGAATGAATTTGTACTTAAAGGAAGACTATAAACATTCTGATTGCCTGTAACGGGAGTGATAGATTTCATGTTCTACATCTTTTCAGAGAGTTTTCATGGGGCCCCTTCCTCTCCACAGTATTTTAGGATTTTATGGATTGATTACTAAAGCTAAAAAAAAATAAGTCTCTTTCATGACCATTTCTGCTGCATCTTGCCCTTCTGTCAAATTGATATATGGGCTTTAGGACTTTAGTAGAAGAAACTTTGAGATACATGAAAATGGACTGTTCAAACTCTTCCTTCCCTAATGTAAAGTGCATGTAATTATTTTAATAAATTTTTGGTTTTTACAGTGAGGAGAGTTACATTATAGAGAGGTGAATAAGCAGGTGAAACAGCACTTATAAGGGATGAAAAAAAAGATGTTGCACCAGGGAAGAAAGGCACATGGTCAGAATCTGGGGAATGCACAGGTTTTGTGTTTGGATGGGAAGGCCTCTGTCTCTTGAAAGGTTTGATGAAATAGTCTGCAAGGTGAAGATACATCCTGAGTATAAGGAACTAGACATACCACTTGAGATAAGTCATAGGCTTTATATCTGAGGAGGATGGAATTATTCACAGATATATAGAAAAGAAAGTAAAGATCTCTCAGGTCAGAAAGTAAAATTAAGAGTTCTCTTTTGAGCCACTATTATCTTAAGCCAGTAGTTAAGAATTTCTTGAAACGTATCAGTGTTACATTAAAGCAAAATTAGAGAAGTAGGAATAAAAGCCGAAAGGAGTGATCCGAAAAGCTACAACAGGACTGTATTTCAAGAAAAAAACTTGTGCCAGAAGCATTTGAAGATTAGGAGGGTGAAAATTAAGCACTGATTTTGCTTTCGGCTAAGAAAAAGCATAACGAATCTCTCTGGGAAAGTTGTGTCCATGGAATATAAGGGTAGAAGTTATGCTGAAGTAGAGAAGCTACAGACACTAAGTGTACTAGGAGAAAAATATGAACTCAAGAGATAACTGTAAGAAAATATTTAACTTGTTGCCATCAGCAAATGTAGGTGGTTGATTATGACTTGTTTCTGTTGTAGTTTTTATCCAGCTGAAATGACTGAGCATTTGGACAGATAGGCTCTGCCTAAAGAAGTTACGATATCTGTCTTTTGTCTCACTTCAAAAGCTATGAGGAGGACTGAAAAATAGCTTATGCAAGTTTTAGTTTTCATCACATAAATACTGCAGCTGCAGGATCCAGAGCAGTATTAATTAGACTACTACTACTACTACTACTACTACTACTACTGCTATTAATAATAATAATAATGATGATGATGATGATGATGATGATGATGATAACGACAACAACAACAGAACAACCACCTCTATCAGCAATAAGAACACATGAGTGATAGCACTGGATCAATCTGAAGAGACATTTTACTATGGTACTGTACATCTGAGAGCCACCACTATCAGATGCTGAAGGAAGAGTAGAAGTTCTAGGGAGCATACAATGATGTTCACATACTTGCCCAGCCTCCAGCAATTTATAGGTCTTGGGTGGTTTTTTTTGGGTTTTTTTGTTAATATTTCTTAAACTAATTTCTTCTGTGATTTAGGAAGCACTGCATTTCACATTCCAGTAAATTCATTGATGGGCATAGCGTGACATAGCCAGTCATTTTTCTATAGGAATGATAGCTACAGGTAGAATCTGACATATACTTCACTTGTGGTCCTCTCTAACTCCTCCTTGCAGCAGAAAACTTTCTTTTAAAGATGTTGACTCAGTCTATTTGTCTTTGCATGATTTCCTTGTATGAAGTACTGTTCTTTTTCACTTATTATGATTTGCCATGTTCAAAAAGGTGGGAGAGACAACAAGATTTCAAAGGGTGACAAAAGATAAGGGTATTGTGGCTTTGTTTTGTGAAAGATGAGAAAGTAAGAGATAGTTCTTATGGAAAAGATTGTGTCACTGCATGTTCTTTTTTTATATCTTTGTAGCTTTGGACTTTAATAACTGTGGTTACACAGCTAAATACCTGTCAGATTTCAAGGATTTAGTCTGAGAATCAATATTTTAGTGTTGGACTTTAAAACCTATTCCTCAAATCTCAGGTCTTAGAATAAAACCCCTAAACAGTTGAATGACACATCATACTACTCCTGTCTGGAAATAGTATAAATCGCCTTTTTTTTTTTTAAGGGATTTTGAGTGTGTTATTTTAAGTGGCTTTAGTTTTAGTTAGTTAGTTTTATTTTTTAAAAATCTGTTGAAACTTAAGCTGAGTCATTTCTCGGGAGTGACTTTCTGAGTGTTTTTTTCAAAAGCAAACTCCTTACTTTTCCTTCAACCAACTGGCTTTCATGTCTATTCTACTGTCTAACATTCTACTGTGTGAAGCATCTAATGTGCTTTCTGAGCACATGGTTCTTGAATATCATGTAACAGCAAATTTTTCCTTCTATCTTATTTTGGTGGAGTTGATTTTTTTTTTTTTTTGACAGGGAAGTTCTATGTAGTTCATTGAAAGTATTATATGGTAAAGACTTGGAGAGGTGAAGAGTGATGTGTACTTTTTGGAACTCTGCTGTGCCATCTTTGCTTAATCATAACAAATATGCGTCCAGTGCTCCCAAAGTCAGGATATACTGACAGTCCGACATAATATCTTAAGGATTGCTTAGGATCTTCTGCATTTTGTCAGTGAGTGTTGCAGTGAGCTAAATTTAAAGAAGCTAAATCCATAAACCGCTCAATCCCTTTTGAGCAAGGTGTGACAGAAAGAGCACTAATCCATGGCATTGATAGGCTTGCACTTGAGTGAAGTTAGACGTTCATTTCAGTATTGATATATCTGGTCACATTGATGATGAAATGTTTTTGAAGCCATACATTTCCAATTTTGATTTTGTTCCCGCTACTTCAAAGAAGTAATATGGCTAATGGAGTCAGAAGTCTGCTTTGGTTTGATTTGGTTTGGTTTGGTTTGAACTCCCATAAATACTAATTCGGTTGTGAAATAAGAGGGCTGACTTTACCTGAATTATATCCACATATACAACATTTGGCCTAAGTAAGCTGATAACAGGGAAGCTCCATGTTGAACAGTAAATCTGTTTGAAAAATACCTCTCTCCTGCCAAGGGCCAGACTGCCAGCTTTAATGTGTTACTGGGAATCAGAATGGGAGACACAAATATTACTAGGACACAAAAATCTTGAAATGCTATGGGATTCATTCTTTCTTAAAGAAACTAAAACCCTCTTTCCGTCATTTCAGTGAAGGAATCTTTATTTTTGATAAACAGTAACAGTAGAAGTAAGGAGAAAGCAAATACAGTGGGACTAAAAAAATATATAGGGACTAGAGATTACTATATGAATAACATGACCTTCTTTAACTGATCATGAAAAATGCAACAGCCAAATTTTTCACTCACTCGAATGCAAAACAGGCTATGTAGCTGGAAAAATACACTGCCAATAGCAGAAGTAAAAATCAGTGCTGCAGTGTAGCAGGCATTGCAAAATAATTCCTGAAGCTGTCGCGAACAAAGGATGGATAATTTCTACCACGTGTATGTTATTTGAAGTGCCTCAAGTTAATGTTTGTACGTACAAGAAAAATGGTATTTGGGCCCATTTATTTCCATGTCTCTTAAGGTCATTCTTTGGAGATACTGAATCATTTTCACCGTGTTCAGCCTGTTTTAGAGTATTTTTATGTTAGCTGCCAGACAACGCTTAAAATCAGTTTAAGCAAGTTGATAACATTTGGTTGTATTTCATTCACAGAATATGCTTGATTTATAACTAGCTGTTTTATTAACACCATGGTAGTTATAGCCTGTTTGCTTGGGGGGCTTTTGAGTTATATAAAGCAATTATTTTACTCTGCTATATACAGAATCTGTAAAACTACTAACCTACAATTTGATGAATCCTGAAATCACTAGGAAACTCCTTATAGGCAGCAGAGAACCTGCCAAAGCCAGTGAAGATTCTTGCCACACATGTAAGTTGTTTTGTCAAGGCAGGCAACTTTCCAGTTTTTTGAAATGATCTGAAACTGTAATTCTGGGGGATTTTGTGTTTGCTTATGCCCCTTTTGCATTATTTTATAACCTGCAGAAGCGAAAAGGGTGGTCTGTAGGAGGGTATTAAGGCCCCCGGCTCATGTTCACAGATATTTTGCAGGATGATTAAAAATGTTGTTTGTTTTTTCATTTACTGCCATACCTAACTCTAGCTTTACTAATGTAAAGTGCTTTTACTTTTAGCTTAGAAAACACACAGGACTATTTTAGCTTAGAAAACACCAGTGGATTAGGAAGGTTTCCCTTTCTCCTGTTCCCTGTGTAACTTCCAGCTGTGAGAGGAGTGTACAGAGCCAGGACGGTCCCTGCTTCAGCCATTTCAGCACTTCCCATTTGCAAGCGTTCCCCATGCAAGCCTGAGTCGTAGTTTTAAACCCCCTGAAACACTGCTTTGGTTTTGAAGGGTGCTGAATTCTCAGGCTCTCTCTACTCTACTACACCATAATCATGGCTATCATAAGCAGTTCTCTGTTTCTTTCATTAATGAAATTTATCTTTTCAATACAAAAAAGTCATCTAGTGGTGAGTTTAGTTGCTTCTGCAGATTTTCTGAGAAGTGTAAAATCACATTTTTAAAGAGTCACCCAGGTGTGGAGGTGCTAGATATTGCTTGCATTTTTATATCTTCATCTTAAAACAGAAGAGAAGCTTTGAGAAAATTATCTGCCACCTTATTGTTTCTGTTTGAAATTGTAAGATGTGGCTTAAATATGTGGACATATATGGGTGAAGCATTTAAAATACTGAAAATGGATCTAGACAAGCCAAATTAATTTGTCTTTCAGTCATAAAAAACTATCAAGTGCTATTAAAACCAATGATCTGAAAAAAAAAATACAGATATGGGTCAGGAGACAAGGCTGTGGAATTGTCTTCTAAGGTAACTTATTTGCATTCTAATTTCCATCAAGAAAATGGAATGATTATTTGATTTCTGCATATTCAGGAGTTGGTAAACACCTTAACATTTTTTTTTCCTAATTCCATGAAAGAATACCCATTTTAAAAGTATTTTTATTCTCCTCTGGATGTGCTGAAAGAACGGTCTAGTTTTACAATATCTGCATATATTCAGATTATCTAAATATTTAAAATACATATATTTCTTGGAATTTCTTTATCGTTCAATACAATTAGATGTTTCAAATTAAAAAGTACTTGTGTAAAAATATTTACGTCAGACACGAGGATAAGCAAACCTCTAAAATTGCCTCAAAACATTATGGTGCCTACAATTTATTTTCATGTTTGTGGTGCTGTGAGAATCACTTCAGGTTCATTGTTGGACATGTGCTTAAATGTTGTTTCCAATATTGCTGCTTTCTGATCTGACGTATATAACACAATGTTAAAAACTCTATGAAGATACATTTCTACATGAGAGCACGTTTAATACTTTTGTGCATACCTTGTGAAGGAGATGGTATTTTCAGTAAGTTATTCATGAAGGATATGCATTGCATTGCTGCTTGAAATAATCAAGTATCTTGTTTGCTAGTCATATCCTGTTGGAATTTTTTTTTACCCTTTTGTTCTTGGTATCATCCAATGGGATAAAATTAATCCCCTCAACCATATGTGTTATGCAGCTCAGAGATCATGAGACTTTTTTATATTTTTAAAGTAACTTTGATTTTTTCTTTATATACTCATGATGTAGTGAGCATATGATAGTTGAATTCCTACAACTTTTCTTTTTAAGTAGTTTTAAAATGATTCTGTCCTTTTATGATCGAAAATATGAGAGATTCTGAGAGATACTTGAAAATAATTTATTCCTTAGAAGAATTTTGAAGAAATACTATGAATTAATTTCACATCTTTTAAACATCTTGTTCAAGTGAGTAGCACGATAAAGTCAGCTTTATTGCTGACCTTGATATGTGACTTTTAGCTGAAAGAGCAGCAACCTATCTTATGTGGACAGCTAAAACAGTAAAGGCTATACAATATAGGGTGATTGAAGAAAGGGACACTTTCTGGGTGGTTTAGCACAATATGAACTTATTTCTGTACTTGAAAAAAAAAAAAAAATCATAGAAAATGTAAGTTAGTGTCCTGGTTCACGTTGTGCTCTGGTTGTGAAATCCATTAACTTGTTTCCCACTACATGAATGAACCCATGGACCAGATTGGTTTGCTACCTGCAGATCTCTGCCAGAAATGGATCTCAACCTGCAGGATCTATTACCAGCAGCAATATCCTAGCACACTTGTTACTGCTTCCAAGCAGAAGCTACTTGCCCTTTCCAGCTGCTTTATTTGGAATTACGAGTTTCAAGCTCAGTGCCATCCTCCCTAATTAGGAGGCCCTGAAGATCTTAGCCCGAGGGCTGTTCAAGCAAAAGCTATTCTCAAGCACAAGCATATTTTTATCTCCAATACAAGTCTGCTTTCAGGGTCTAACTGCAGTTAGTTATTACAGTCATACACATTTAGCTTTGGGCAAACACTGTGAGCAGCATTTGTATTCAAGACAATAGACACTCATCAGTGTAAATTCCTGTCTGCTATGCAAGGTGCATCTCTTGATCTTTTAGAAAGAGCTGGAAAACTGGATGGTATTTGCAAAAGTCTTTCAGCAGAGCAGTGTCAATAAAATAATCATGTTGAGACCAGTACGTGGAATCGACTTCTTGGAGGGGCCACAGGGATGGTTATAGGTGCAGAAATGAATTGTATAGCTTTTGATTACATAGTCCGAAATTCATAGATGAGAAATTGTGCAAAGGCTCAGCATCTCCAGGCTGTACCAGTCTCTCATTTGACATGGCAAATTGAAGGTTTTCCTACTTTGGTTTTTTATACAATATGTATGGAAACACTTTGTAAATATTTTGCCTTCAACGCACTTGTAAATACATAAAGGCAACAATGAAATGCAATTGCACTGCTATGGCCAGTGCATGTTAACAAATGAGAGCAAATGCGTAGCTTAATTTCTTACTGAAACGTTCTTTCACGGCCTGGCTCTCCACAAACACTCTTCCTGTGCAGAGTTTTGCAAATCTACAGTGTTTAATGTACCTCTCTGCAGGTCACTGCTCCTTAGTCACACTGCTTCTGTAGATAAATAGAATTATTATTATTATTATTATTATTATTATTATTATTATTATTATTATTATTATTATTTTGCATGTTTTTGTTGTTAATCCATTAACTTGAACACATTGCAGTTGTTTTTTTTGGGGTTTTTTTTTAAATACATCTGGAAGAAGCACTCTAATGAGTATACGTAAATCTTTTCTCCTTCCTAGACATCAGTACTTTGAATGCAGCATTATTCAAAGATTATTCTTTTAAGAACCCTATAAAGGTGTCCGGATGTTTGTGAAGTACAAATGCAAGTGCTGTACTCAGACTGATATTGCAGGATTGCCAAGATAAGCTGATGGTTCATTAAAAAGCTGGTTTTAATATGGGAGAGAAGTAACCAAGAAGCGGAAATGAGAAAGTAATCCAAATGAAAAAACAGGGCAAGAAAAAAAGAAAATGACTTAATGGAACATATAATATCAGTGCTTCCTTTTTAAAAGGTGAGTGTATCATATGTAGGAAGAAGAAAATGGTAGATTGGTGAGTCCACTGCTAGAAATACAAATTACAGGTTTTTCTGATATCAAATTAGGATCTTCAGTTTTACTGATATGAGTCTTCTTTGTTGTACCTTGTGTTGACAGCAGCATGTAAGAATTTAACAGTGTTTACTTAAGCTGCAGAGAAGTACTTAAAAATAAACTCTCTTTTTTTTGAATGTTATTGTATTTCAATAGTTTTCAGTAAAGTATTTTTCAGGAAAAGGCTTCTTGTTCAGTGACCACAGAGGAAAGAAGCTGCTGCTGATGCAACAGCTGCTGGAGATGGATATTTAAAAAGATGACATCTAATGCTTGAGACTGGTTTTTGTTTTGGTTTTTTTTTTTGAGTACAGGGTATCAAAGTACAGGTATGTGTTAGGCAAAGATAATGATTAAAAAATAGCAAAACCCAGTTTTAAAATGCTTGGAGATTTCAAAGCACAAGACAGTTGCATAAGAACATATTCAGGTGCATATCAGATTAGACCTAATATTCACCCAATTCATATCTTGAATAAGACTGAATAGTAATGGGGTATTGACAGCCTAAGGAAGAGTCTAAGCTGGAAGCAACGTTGCACAGAAATTTTTCCAGGGCTTTCTGAGCCGTAATGCTAGGTTTGTATTTAATGATTCCAAACCAAGCTTTTTGTCCATTAATTTTTCCTGTCAATTTTGAAACACTGTAAAGATTTACAAGTACTTTCTTAGCTTAATTTGCTGTGTGACGCAAGTTATGTTTGTTTCCCTTCCTTGCTTTTTCTGAGGTTGGGTTTTTTGATGGTTGGTTGTTTTCGGTAGTAAGTCATTCCCTTACTCCCTGTATGGGAAAAGAGAATGAGCAGTCTGTATGCACCTTCTTCAAACTGCTGAGAATTTAATAATCTATGATATCTCTCTCCTCTATTTATCTCTCAGCCAGACTGAAGCATCCTTGACTCTTTGGTAGTTCCAGGTACAGAAAAGCTGTAAAGAAGACTAATATGTTAGGAAATTTAATAATCCAAAAAGGCAAAGCTGCATATTTTAAGCAGATGAATTAAAGAGGTCTCTGTTGGCTTCTACAGTTCTCCCAAGCATTAGCTGGTATTGCTTGATGGAAGTTTATTCAATACTTCAGTGCTCGTTTAGGAAGTGTATACATCTGTGAGTCTGTTCTTCATAGTTCTTCCTAGAAATAGAGGTTTGATAATAAGACACAGCAGATCTCTATGATTCAAATGTGGTCTTTGTGATAATTCAAAATTTTTAAAAAATCAGAGAGTCCCTTAACTTTTCCCTTTGACATGCACATACCTAAATAGGGCAAGATTACCTTACATACACGTAAGTTTATTAACTGACATGGTGTGCTATTAACAGTGACACTTCCAAACTTGATATTACTGACAGGGCTTTATTACTTAATTCAGTTGTTCAGACTTCATTTTTTGGAAACATTTGTCTGATGGTTCCTGTGAAAATGTAGATGGAAATTAACCATGAGAGTAGAAGGACTAAAGAAAAAAAAAAAGAATTTTATTGGATTTTAAGGTTTGGGGGTTTTTAACAATACAGAGTAAAGCAGAATTAGGGAGATTACGTTTGTTGGCAGATGTCATGCAGGATTTGCCAATTCCCAATTCCTAGCTTTGTGCTGAATCTTGTTAAACAAATACTACTAAGCTCTCTGTTTCCAAATCTGAGCTAGATTTTAAATACAATGTTGCCTACTCTTTCTATATATAATCTTACATTTTTATGGATTCTGTGGAAACACAAACTATGGGAAGGTGAGAAACAGAGTTAGTCATTCCGCAGTTCCCATCTTGCTGTGATTCCTTACCACAACACATCCTTCTTGGGTGTGCGGTGGGAGAAATAATGTTAACACTCTCCCCCAGCTCTTTGGAGAGTTTAGCGAGATCCACACCTTCTCTGAATGACTCTGCTTTGGTGCTAAGTATTGTGACATGTATAACGGACAGAATACTTGTTTGGAAAAAAACCAACCCACCAAACTTTGAACCTTGGTATCCTGTAATACTTGGGTTCAGAATGAAATCACCCAAACAACGGATCTGGATAGACATGGGAGTCCTTATTACAAGAGTTTTTGGTATTGTTAGCTTGGATAAGACTCCCCAAACCACTCTTCTACTGGCTTGTGGTACTACTTGGCAACCCCAGTGCATGCATGGTGCATTTTCAGGAGCTATCTCAAATGACATAGGAAACATCTTCTTACCATTGCAAAAGTCTGTGCGAAAGACTGTCCTAGATGGACATTTCTGTGCCTGTAGCAAGTTTCTACAGGCTGTTTTCATGTGGCTTACCTACATATGATTGGATTAATTCCCCAGTAGGATCTGACTGGGGCACTATACTCAGGACTTTAATCAAGACATTTAAGCTCACAAATTGAATGAGGCACTGAAGGAACTGCCTGGGGGAATCTCTACATCCCTTTAAAATTCCCACCTGGAGAGCTCGTGTATCTGCAATTCCTCAGTCAGATAATTAATTGTGACAGAAGGTGGCTCGAAGATCAGTCAGTTGCTTAGCTTGAAGTCAGTCCCTTGTCTCCAGCCAGTCCATTAGCTCATCTGTGTATAAGTCTGGTCTTGGAAGTCCTGGGTTTCTCAGGGAATTCGTTGCTGAGTGTGAATGAAGGCACAGCTACTGTGGACAAATCTGAGCTTCATATTTGGAGTTTAACTTCCATAGCTTGTGCCCCCAAAAGAAAAACAGGAGAGGGACATGGAAATGCAACAGTCAGGGCTTTCTGCTCCTCTTTCAAGCAACTTAATATCTGCAATCGAATGGCCAGCCCTTCTGCAAACCTGAAATATTTTGGCTTCTTCAATTCCACTCACTAATGTGACAATGTTTCTATTTTTAGTGGCTGTAAAAAGACTCACTATCCCATCAAATTCTTTCTTCAGGACCCTCTGTCTTAAGGGAAAATTCTGGATTGCTCTTAATCATAGACTGGTCAGGGTTGAAAGGAACCTTAAAAATTATCTAGTTCCAATCTCCCTGCCATGGAAAGGAACACCTTTCCTAATATTTGCACTGGCATTATTGGAGGTCTATCTTCAGGTTTAGGGGATTAATTAGATAATGGCTGGAAGTTCTTTTTGCTAAATTACGTGAGTTTTTCCAGTTATCAACCTAGTGGGTGCAGAAAACTGTGAGTATGAGAAACAGCAGTGAAGTCTTTTAGAGCTGTTATGTCACTGAGAGCATGTCTCCTTGTTTGTCTTGAAAATCAATTTTGGAATAAAATCTCCATTCTTTATGCTGGTTTTGGCTGGGGTGGAGTTAAATTTCTTCACAGTAACACAGATATGGGTCTGTGTTTTGGATTTGTGACCAAAACAGTGTTAATAACAAAGGTGTATTTTGGCTGTTCCTGAGCAGCACTTACACAGAGCCAAAGCCTTTTCTGCCTCTCACCCCACCCTACCAGCGAGGAGACTGGGGGTGTGCGAGGAGCTGGGAGGGGACACAGCTGGAACAGCTGACCCCAGCTGACAAGGGATATTCCCTACTGTATGGCATCATGCTCAGCATATAAAGCTGGGGGAAGAAGGAGGAAAGGGGGGACATTTGGAGCGATGGCCTTTTCTCATCCTAATAATCTTTTACATGTGACGGAGCCTGGCTTTCCTGGAGATGGCCAAACACCTGCCTGCCCATGGGAAAGTGGCGAATGAATTCCTTGGTTTGCTTTGTTTCTCTGCGTAGCTTTTGCTTTACATATTAAACTGTCTTTTATTTTAACCCATGAGTTTCTCATGAGTTTACCCTTCCAGTTCTCTCTCCCATCCTGACATGATGGCTGCATGCTGCTTAGTTGCTGGCTGGGGTTTAACCACAACATTATTTCAGGCAATTGTCTTCCTACTGAAATTTGACCCCTATTTGATACGGGGTTTTATGAAAACCTACAAATTCCCATTTGCTCGAGGTTGCTGCTTAAAATTACAGTTCTTTAACTGTTAGATTGGTGACAAGATGCCATGTATGGAATATTTGTTATCTCAAAAAATATCTTGCAAGCCTTGTATCCCTCTGGGAATGTGAGCTACTATTTACTGCACTGAGCTTCCGAACCAGGGTAGTAACATGCCACAGCTGAATTATCCGCAGACAGGAATGCTGGTTAAGTGCATGCCTTGCAGTCAACAATTTTAGTTGACACAGTAGCTTTTTTTTTTAATCTGAAAAAAATTGAAGTTTAACATAACCTGGAAAGTTGACCCCTTCCTAATTGGGTGATATGCCTGGGAAATGCTGTATCTTGTATGCCAGAGAAAGAGCACAAAGGCTGCCGATGAATATAAGTTGATAGGAATTACCACACGTTTGCCTAGACTAAGAGTGTGTCTGTGTAAGAGTGTGCCTGTGATATATTTAAGCAATTAGCTGTGTCTCTATTTCTGGTCCAAAGGCCTCTACAACTCTGTAATTTTTTTGTTTTATTTTTCTTTGTATTGTTTTGTCTGACCAGTCTCCTTGTAATTTTTTTTTTTGTTATTTTCTAAGTAGGTGATCCCAGTCTTGCTGCTGTGTCATTAATTGGTTCTGTTGCTGAAGTAGCATGATCTAGGATAAAACATTCTGTACTTGAAACAAGGACCTCTCACATACGCTATTACTAGGGACATACTCCCTTACATTTTTAAAACCTGTACAAACCCTTCCTTTAATTGCCAAAATCTTTGAATTAGTGCAGAATATATTCACTGGTCTGTGAGGCTTTTTTCATGATTGATATTTTTGTGTAAGTAATTCTAGTGACTGGTGATATAGCAGTATTAAATCTTGGTGGCCCAATTATGTAACATTTTATACAAAATGTTTCTAGAATGTCCCACATTTCGTACCTTGGATAATAACTTTTCATAACCAGTTTCAAGTTCACCGCTGGAAGCCAGAATTCATTTTTTCCCCTCCTCCTCCCCTATTCCAAATGGTTGGGGTCCTCACGTGTCACCCCTCCAACTCACCACCAGGTTTTATCATGCTGAAGTGCAGCATCTCCTGATTTCCCACCTCTCTCTCCTCCATTCCTATCTCTCTCTACCTTGGTGTTCCGCCATCAAGGCGAGGAGCTCCATGTATGCATCCTTCCCCCCAGTGTTATTTAAACCCCTTCCCTTCTATTTTCACCCTCCCACCTCTTTTCAGGGGTCTTCTTTGCTGCCCTGTTAGGATATACAGAAACTCAAATGTACCTCCATACAACAGCTTTCCCTGACACAGATTGCTGAGTCTTCCCTCACTCAGGTCAAGTGGAAATCTCCTATTTCCCACCTCCTTAGTGATGGTGGCCATGCAGAGTAGTCTCTCAAGGTTCATTCAACTAAAGGATAAAAGATTTTCTTTCAACAACTCCTTCTTTTCTAACACTCTTACCCCCATTTTTCCCCTGGGAAGGGGAGACCAAAGCCTGTGTTAGTGCCTTCTAGTTTTACCTAAGACACAGTTTTCCTTCCTGATCAGAACTTTTTTCTCTAAAAAAAAAATCATCAAAAAGATTCACATTATAGGCACAAAATTTGAGGTATAACTGATGGATCAGTATAGTAAGCTCTTAAAAATCATGGAAATTTTGGAAGTATAAGCAAAAATGAGGTTTTTATTTTCTGTCTGTGGATATTTTGGTTGAGCTGTTTTCACTGAATAACATCATGAGAGTAATAGTATTTGAATGAAATTGCAGTTGTTTTTTATAAACAAATGAAGGAAATCCAGTCTGGATTGAACAGCCAGAAGAAGACACTGAGCAGATTAAAACTGTATGAAGCAGAAATCCATATAGGGTGATAGGATTTGATCTGACACTTATTGCCAGAAACGTAAACATGAAAATGCCTCCCACAAGCACATCTATACTTGCAAATACACCAAAGCAAATATGTCAGCATATAGAACAGAAGAAACTTCTTTTTTTTAATTGATGGTAGGGCAGTTGCTCAGAATACGGACTATCTCAAGTGCAATAAAGACATTTTTCCAAGCCTAATCTAATCTTGAATTGACAGCACTGTACAACTGTACTGCATAATGGTAGCCACTGCAGAAATGCTGAAGCTGGCAACATCTCACACCAGCTCAGGAGTCATGGGATGTAACATACGACTAAATAATTCAAAAGCAATGCAGCTGAATTTGTATGATGCCATATCCAAACTGTTTTCCTGCTGAGAAATGTTCTGTCTTATGTGTAATGTTACATTTTTGTTAGAACATGTGCACCATGCTGAGCTGCCTCGTGCAGACACAGAAGCTTGGTCAGCATTAGCTTCAGGACCTCAGTGATTTGCAGCGTGGTGGAAGGATGCCCTGTGGAGTCCCGTGCTTATACATTAGAGTGCTTTCTCTGACTCTTCCAAAAAAGATGTTTTTATCGAGTGTGCCACTGAGAAGTCAGTGCGATAATGACTTCCCTTTACTTTCATGTTTATGATGAATTATAAGTTATCAATATTCTCAACAGTTAATTGCTGTTAAAAGTCTCTGAGTCATCTAAATCTGAAAAGAAACTTATTTTCTGTTCTCCAGCAGAACATTCATCTTTGCTCAACTGCATTTCGACAAGACCTCTGCAATATTTTTCACTTTCACAGGACAGTGTCCCACTGGGAGACATCAGCAACATAAGTACTGTAGTGGGAAAAAAATAAGGCTAAATTGTTTCTCTTTATGTTGATATTAAGCTTTGCATTTATCTTCTCCCCTCTAACTCTCTAATTCGGATTTCTGTGCTTGTCATCAAGCATGCAATGTACAGAATCTTGCAACACAGTGAACTGGTATGTGAATAGAGTTGTGCAGAGAGCCAGGCTTTTGTGATGGGAGAGTGCTTCCTGAAGGACATAGTAATTTGTGCATTGTGTTTGTATGTAATTCTATTGTGACTAGACAGATGGGTGGCTGTAAATGAAGTATCTTCCTATTCCCTCTGAGACATATGTGGTAATGTCCTTCTTTAGATGTTCTGTCATGGCAGTGCACACAATTAGCTACAGAATATTAGTTACTCTGCAGGATTCAAATCAACATCTTTCTGTAAGTGTGGTAAAGGCACAAACCTATCAAATGGTATCAAGCTTGTATTAGTGATTTGGTTGCTCATCAGCTGAGTCAGGGGAAGAGAGTATAACAAATGGACAGTCTTTTGTTTGTTTGTAATGAACCACAATTTAATGTTTTCATCTCCTTGCCTATTTAAATGCAAAAGAGCACATTTCACTTTGCAATATACCACATACACTGATGTACAACTTCAATGAAATATCAGTTTCTTCCAAAGCTTCTCATTGAGATGTAATAGCATCACAGCGGAGAATGACATTGTGGTTAAACACCAGTAAGGATTTAAGTCAGAAGTAAACTCTTCTTTAAAGTTCTTTATATAAAGAGAAATACATTCTCCTGTTAACTTTAATATTTTTTCAATCGGGAGGACTTCCCTGAAATTCTTTGTAACCTTAGCTACACCAAAAGGTGTCTGACTGTCTGTTAGGAGGCACCTGGGCAGATTGTTCAAATTGAAAAATAGGTGTGTTTGGTTAAACACCTTAATCTGATATCTGCCTATAAAGAATGACCTGATCTCTGCCAAAGATCATCAACAGACTGTGGATCTGTCACTTTGTTCTTAGACAAGAAGTCTTAACTCATTTATGTTGTAAAATCTGAATCTGAATTTCTGTTTGAATGCCCAGTGGCATTGCATTCCTCGGAATGAAACTCTCAACTAGGACCTGAAAACCCAGGATATGACCTAATTTTGAAAGCACAGAAGGCCTTTGATGGCCTCTGTAAAATTCCGTCTTTTCTCAGTCACTGTGAAAATTTAGCAGTTCTGTTCACACTTACTTTATTGCGAGCCATGTTGTGGAAAGATCTAGATCACTCTTCTTGCATCAGTTCTGTCTTAAGCCATTAAGTCATCTCACATTTCTCAGACAAAATAAAATTAATAACCCTCTGGAGGAGCTAATTTATCTCTATTGATTATAAGGTAGGATAAGGATGACAGGCTAGACGAAAGTGTCTGAAAGCTTGTGGTATAAATTAGTGTTTAATAACCTTACACTTGAATGCAGCAAAATCTTTTAATGATAACCGTCTGTGTCTTCGTAATCAACTTTCTGTTAGCATTTCATGCAACAGAAAAATGTGTTTATCCTAAAGCCTGAGTATGGCTTTTGGAAGGACTAAGTCACCAGCAATTTTTAAATCATAATACAAGCTCGTTACTTTCTTTGTTCAAGCACTTTTTTTGTTGCATATGGCAGTACCCATAGCCCTAAACAGAGCTTCCTCTCACCTACTCCTAGATAAGACTTATGAATATTTAGTTCTGCTTTAAGCTTTCTCCTGATGTGTCATGAATCATTAAAATTTTGCATCCAAACATTACAATTTATCTTGTATTATGTCCTTAAAGAAGATAAACAATATGATGATGTTAACAATCCACTTTTTTCTTATTTCTGCAAGAACTTGCAGATGAGTCTTGATGATACTGTAAAAGTAGGAAAGAGAAAATATATTCATAGCGTTTAAAATGAAAAGGCCTTTGCAAAAATGAATCTTCAGCATGTTATGCCAAGAAGGATCTTGAGTGTTTACTCAATATTTCTGGAAAACCAGAAAACTGCTCTCCATACAAAAGTCAGATAGAGACCTTTTATAGCAATGCAAGCCAAAATTTAATACGCTTCAGGGAGTCTAAGAGTGGATTAAGGAGTTCATTTAAAGATCCCTAGTACACTCTCCTGACCCTGTTGGAAATTGTTGATTGTGTTACTCCAGGTAGATTAAAGTCACTCTATTTTCTGAGCATTTCTTTCTTTTCTTTTTTTTTTTTTTTTTATTTTACTAAAAAATCTATCNTTTCTTTTTTTTTTTTTTTTTAATTTACTAACAAATCTATCAGAGTTGTGAGGTTTTGGTTGGTTGGTTGGTTGGTTTGGTCTGTTTGTTTCTTGCATGCCTATTTTGCAGTATATTTGCATTTGTTTTGGAAGAAAATTCTGCTTTGTGATTGTGGAGACAAGTAACCATATTTTCTGAGGCAAAAGTGTTCCTTCCAATGATGAATTATTTTTCCTTCTACTTAGGGCAATATTTGTGGTTGTCCAGTGGGTAAAGTAGTGAAGGGTTAAAACTTCATCAGTACCCTACTTTGTTACATTAGTGCAACACTGTAAAATTTCTGTTAAGTTCCTCCTAAGATTCTTCACTCAAGAGAGTTCTTGAAAGGGAGTAGAGCTCACCCTGGCCCCAAGCTTCTTCCAACTTAGATAACACTGAAAGCAGTGAAGCAGTGTATTAGCTTATGCATTACCATCATCTTGTGTTGGATTTTCTTCTCAAAAAANTTCCATTTTAATTTTCTTAAAAAAAAAAAAAAAAAAAAAGAAAAAGAAAAACAAACAAACAAACAAAAAAACCCTCAAAAAACTACCCTCAAATCTAATCACTGCTTCCTTGTGCTCTTTTTCATTCTCTAGAGCATTTGTTTAGCTCTAGAAAGGTCTCAAAAGCAGGAATGATAAACAGAAGCACCTGCTTTCTGTTCTTGAGTTCTCTTCAGGAATGAATTTTCTCTGCTCTTAACAGAAGTGGTTTCCCATGCAGTCGGTGCTGAAATTGATGCAAGTATGGCAAACTCAAATCTACACTAGTAAGACTAGAATATGTAAAGCTCTTCATTTCTGCAAGGACCCACTGAATCTAGTCATTTTGTACCACCTCGGTGTTCATATGGGTGAAGACAGTGTGAATCACTACTTTGAAACAAACTGGGTCTATTTCTGTTCAGTTGGAAGATAGGTAAATAGCCTCACATAATTTTTAAATGCGTTGCTTGTAGTATAGATAGCGTACCCTAGCTTTGTCTAGGCATTACTAACCAGGCTAAAAGTAGCAAGTCACCCAGTGATTCTTCATTTTATTCTTAGAGTGCACATAAACTTGGTAGTGAGTATACCATGCTGAATTTGTCAGTACAGCCTTCGCATTCATTTCTCTTGCCTGACAGCAGCTTCATTCTCTTGCTTGGTCTTTGGCCAACTCAAATTAAATACTTGGACTGAGGCATCTATTACAAGGATTGTGCCAGATCTGCATAGTATTGGCAAGTTTTTGAAGACTGCCTTGTGCCATAGAGGTCTAACATGTTTAGCTGATTAGGAGTGACTGTTAGGAACCTCATTCCTGATCCCTACAACCATTCGTTCTGGCTGTAATTCAAAGAAAGCTCTTCTGGGAAAAGAAAAAAAAAAAGAAAAGGAAAAAAAAGAATGTTTCAGTTGGAACAGCCTCATGTCTCTTCCTTTGAGTGTCAGTATATTATGAATAGATGTCTTTTATAAATATAAAATCTGTTAAAGAATTATGGCAGGCTCCATTTTGTATCCAGATGACTGACTTACACTGTATTCATGAAACATGATTTCTGAGCTTTGAAGTTCAAGTTATAGGTCACTTCCATTAGCAAATTCAGAACAAAAGTTTGACTAGCATTGGTTACTTCACAGAAAACTTTTTAAGTTATGATAGGCAGGCTGCTGGTCACTTCATCAGTTCCTCTGATGCTTTTCTATTGATGCCTTTGATAACAGCTAATCCAACAAAGGTTTAACGATGTTTTTAAAGTCAGCTTCTCTTTTTCTCAGAAACCACCAGATGCTGCTTTGATCCCCTTTTGCACCTCTTGTCTTTTAGTCTTATTTAAAATTACTGTGTCTGTTTTGGAGTTTTTTAAACATGCTGGCATCTGCTCTTCTGTGGTTCATCAGAAAAACCTGCTCGCAGTTTTATCTTCTTAAAAATAAATTCCGTGTCTCCTACCAGCATTTCCCTTTCTTGATGTGAGAAGCTAGCTAGTAATTAGAGTCCTGAGGATCCTTTGTGTTAGAGGAGAAAATGACAATGAGGTTGAATCTCTCTTTGTACTTCCTTTGTGAAATAAATAGGGTTGTGTCAAAGTACTGTTCCTGAAGCACAGTATGTAAGGAGATGTGCTTTTATTCACAGATTCCATTCTTCCACCTGGCTGCTTTGTTGCCTGCTGCCCCGCTTCACTCTGCATTTTTTTAATCACCCTACCTCAGAGATGGGCAGGCCTTCGTACCATCCAGAAGAGCTGTCGAAGCTCCGTGCCCATCTCTGCCTGGCACCTGCCTTTGCGCAGGGAAGTGGCCTGGGTTTGTTCTGCTCTGAATCTCCTGTTTCAGCATTCTCCTTCCCAGGAACTGCTCAGGGACTGTCCCAGCTGTCAGGGAAACAGAGCTTTAAGAACAGCTCTCCATTCCCAAGTCATTTCACCAAAGCGTAACCTACCTGAGAACCTATTTTGGAACTGGGCAAGATGACATGCAGAGGTCCCTTCCAACCTTAACCAGTCTGTGACTAATTCTGGAATTGTGATCGAACACTGTAGAGAAGTGGGAAATGGGACCCTCAGCTATCCACATAAAAAGTGGAACCAGAAACACACCTCCAGACAATGACCTACTGAAGATCTAATTGCTCTTAGGAAAACATTGCCTTCCTCCTTGTTGACAGCAGTGGAAATGTCCCAACTACCTCCCTGTCAGCACTTCATTTAGGTTGTCTGGCTGTCCCTTGATCTCCAGGTATAGATGTAGGTATTGGAGTAGTATATCTGCATGAATTTGAAGGGACATCTGATTTTGAGAGACATGTTTGAAGGATTCCAATTACACTCTGAAATAGTGGACCTAGGAGCTGTCTATATTAATTTATCTTCTCATCTGCTCTTATGACTAAATAAATACATCTTCATCTCCTCCTTCATAACTGATCTTTCGTCTTTTCTGCTAGATCATTTGTTTTCTTTTTCTGGTATTCTGCACATCTTTTAGTATTAAGAAATTGTCTTAATCGGTTTGAGTACTGGAACAAAATAAAATGCAAATACTAAATAAGCTGTAGAATGTTAGAATAAAGATTTGCTCTTATCTTTAATAGACAATTTAGAGTATAAACTTACATAGAGTTTAGATGAACATTCATAGCATGAATTTCTTTTTCATAATACCCTATCCTGATAATTTGGGAATAGAAAGCAGATTTTAAGTCATATAAATTTTTTCTGTATCTATAGGTAATATTTAAGTATTGAAAGCCAAGCAAGGAAGAAAAGAATTTTGCACTTCTAAGACACTTCTGGCATTTCAAAGTACTACATTTTCCCAGTACTACACTGGAGTAAAACCAGTATCTTTGGAATGAAAACAAGAGTATAAAGATGAAGTTATTTGTCTTAATCAGGAAGACCAGCAGTATCAACCTGTCTCCAACATAATATATGAGCTCCGTGACCAGCTGCTTACTGGCTGTAGGTCTGTATGTTCACTCTTTCACAGGCGATTCTAACTTTGTTAAAGGCAACACCTGATCTCTCTGGAAAGTTTAGTTCTGCAAGCCAAATGAGAACTGAGTTTTGACTGAAAATTCCAACTGCCTTCATCTGCAATATCTTCCTTTTAAATGCCGGCCTAATTTATCATAGAAGAATGGACATCCATGCTTTTATCTTTTGCTGCTTTTAAATACATTTTAAGTATCAGTTTCACATGTTACTACCTGAAAGAACAACAAAACCAAAAGCTGCTCTTTCAAATTCCCTTTTGTAGCTTCTCCCCAGTCTTTAACTGGTTTTAGTCAGTTGTTCTGTTTCCATGGTGCTGTATGAATTAGTAGACATCTGGGTAGGGAAACAAGAAAAAAGGTACAAAACCAGAGCATGTATCTTATCTGACATTTTCAGAAGAAAATCACTGTGTTTCCTTTCACTATTGGGAGTGTAAAAATGGGCACATCTTGAGTGTTTTGAAAGTTTCAGTTACTCTTCAGGCAGAAGGATCATTACCAGAGCACTTCAGCACAGCTCTTTTCTCCCCGTTGAATTGTAAGCGCTCAGCAGATTATGGCAGCTGCAAACAGAGTCTAGATTTCATCCCTTTTGTTGAGAGCAAAATAGTTCACTTTCAGCGAAAATCGCTTTAACAATACTTCTCTATATTTGTTATACTTTTATAATCTTTTTGCTGTTGAGGACACTTTGTCACACAGGAGTTTTCTTGTCATTCAGTTATGCTGTGGCATGATCACAGTGGAAGGATTCATCAATCAATCAATCAATCAATCAGTCAGTCACTCAATCAATCAATTTATCCATCTCTGTATGCCTATGCAGTGACTCATCAGTTAATCAGTGTGCTTATTTAATTGCTACTTAGCCCTTGCCAGGTTAGTAAAAATGCCATTGTGGCCCCCATAAATTAAAAATAGTATTGTGCTAATGTAACAGCAGTTGTGATTAATTATTCATAAATTCTTATTTATGTGATTATTCTTTTGACTGTGATGTAAATGATATTTAAACCCTAGGATCTATTTTTGGGAAACTTAATGACAAAGAAAGAACTTCACTTCAATCTGAGGTGAATTGAATCTCTAAAGAATAAAGAGAGAAAAATAAAAGGAGCTGTGATCCACATCCTATTCTTTTCTTCAAGTCCATGGACCATTACATAGTGAAAAGGTTAACAATTTACCTCTAGAATAACAAGCTTCAGATTGTTCTGCTTTAAAAATGTGTTTGTTATCTTCTCAAGTGCTGGAAACTACCCAGATGACTTTTATATCCTTATAGCCCTCAAATAATACAGAGACCGACACAAAAAGCAGAAGGGTGGGAGTTGTACTCATTAAAAATAAGTCAGGACAGAAATAGATAAGTAGAGGTGACAAAGTAAGACTCTCTGTCTGTGGACTTCTGTGATTTTCGGTGATTTTCTGCTGATTCTAGTCGGAATTACCTCTTGTGGCAAGGTAGGAGTCTCCCTGCTACCCTGACACTTCCACCCACGGAGGATGCAAAGAAACATAGAGGTATTTCATTGCTGACACACATATAAAGGAAGTACACACAATCTCTCTGTTTCTGGGATTTGGAATAATACCATCTGGAATGCTGGTAAATACCAGATTTTATTCAGGGTGAAAACTGACCAGGATCCTTTATTCATGTGGATAGTGTGGATCATTTCTTCAGCAGCATTAAGATGCCTTACAGGCCAGGGTGTGTCCCTTGACCCTAAATCCAGAGCCATAGTATAACTCTGCCTTCCCATTCCATTCTCTTTTTTCTTTTCTGTATTCCTCAAGGAAAAATGACCAAATTTTTGCTGAAAAATGCATGAGCTGCTCAAAGTGGCATGTTTTAATTGTACTCACTTCCTTGCTCTCATTAGTTCCTGGAGAACTGTATCAGAAATCCAGGTTGGTGGAAAGCACAAAGTGCTTTGGCAGAAGTGTTGAAATGACACATGCAGTAAAGAAAAGTAGCTGCTGGATACAGTAGCCCTAAAAGGAGCTGAACAAAGGAAGATTTCCATCTGCTACTCAAACTGAGTTTTTCCAGCTCTCTTAGGGTGACTATCCACAGCATTTTCACTACACTAACAATAGTGAAGACCTGAATCCCAGGAATATACTTCTTCTAAGAGCTGGAAAATACTTTAAGCAGTATAGTAAAACTAAGTCTCTTCTGTGGGAATTATCAGACCTATAATGGGCACATGATTGTTATGAAGAGTCTGTAAAATCTTAGCTGCTTCTGCTGCTTTGGGTTGCGGTGATGAATACATGCTGTTTTTCTAAAGTAAATGAGTAATATAACGCTGTCATAGAAAAAAAGCCCAGGTTTTCTCTTCTTGATGAAAAGCAGCACCTCACACCTGTCCTGCACTGCTCAAAGTGCAGGTCCTTCATAAAGTCTTCTTTTGGATTAGAAACACTACATCCTTTCCCATGAACAGCATGAGAACAGTGGGGTTTTGGTTTTTCTTCCTATTAGCATTAGAACAAACATGGACTCTTTTTCCCCAGCTGTATTTTAAGGGAAAAAACCAGGGATATAATGTAATTACCAGCACTGGAGACTTGTCAGGATGCTGGGCCTTTATTTCCTTGAGTTCCTCAAAAAAAGCGTCCTAGGACCATGTAATTATAAGCAACCAAGACCACGGTTCCATATCTGACATGAAAGACTCTGCCTCTAGCAACACAGAACATCAGTCTGGGCATTTCCTCCATGCTGACTCAAAAATGCCCCCTAATGACTCATATTTTCTGTTGGTTTTGTTTGTTTGAAGGTTTTTTATAAATTTTGTGATGTACCTAGGGCTTGTGAAAATATCTTAATAACCAACATATGTACATTTTACAACACACTGTTTTACAGTCAGTAAAACAAGATTAGCCAGTACATATAATCCAGTGTATACTCCTTAACACCATTAAAGAGTATACTTACTCCTGAAGCGTGGAAAACTTAGGGCAATATTCTTTTCTTTGTTAAAGTGAGTTCATGTGCAAGAAAGTAGAATGAAAATGGTATTTTAATTTCAAGGAGTTTTAAAAACATTCATGTTTGATAAACAGTTACAAAGTCAACAGAGAAGAACTGTAAATGAGAAACAAATGTCCCATCATACTACCCTGCCTATAAAATGTGTCTGAGACTCTGTTTTAATACATATTGAGAAAAGCTATATCCACACTCCAATGACAAAGCTGATCAGCATCTGCCAATTAAAAAAATTACTCCTGTGAAATTTGAATTTCCTCAAAAGTTTGGTATAACAAGCCCTGTTACTCTTGTGCAAAAAGAACTCTACGGTATTTCAAAGAGGAGAACAATAAAAACAAACAAACAAACAAACAACAACCAAAAAACCCCAAACAAAACAAAACAAAAAACCAAAGGAAGTGAAAAACGAAATTGAGTGGGCTTGCTCTCACAGAATTATTTTTATAACATACCTCAAATAGTTGACAAAATAGAATAAATAGAACATGGTTCATGTGCCAGTTCAATGAAATACCTCTGTAAATCCCTGAGTTGAGGTGTCTAGGTGGAAGGAAGCATATATACATGAGAATCTTCCTATCCTGAACTATAAACAGGTCTAGTTTTCACCCTCAAAGGGACAACTGGTAATAGAATATTAATTGCAGAAAGCCTAAAAAATATCTTTATTCGCATACTAGCTAATTAGAGGAAAACACAAAAGTTATTAGATAGGACGTGTACTTACTTATAATTGATCTCATTGCCATTAATATGGAGAGGATGTGGTAAAATCAGTGATCTGCATGGGTAAGTGAAATCAGCATCAACATGCTGACTTCATCAACATGAAAACAAAGTCAGCATCAGCAAGGCTTAGTGAAAGTTTATTTCTCACGTTGTTTTCCATTTTAGAACTCATTCAGTGTAGGTTTCCTTTTCTAAATTTCCTGTCAAGCTGTTAACTCTATAAAATAGAAGAATCACGGTTAGTGGATGCCTGGAGGGAAGGAGGTGGGCATCTCCATTATTTTCATGTGTCAAAGAGTGTGCATAAGGATGTTCCTTTCTTCATATGAGGAATCTGTTGTTGCAGTGTGCTATGGCCGATTCCCCGGCCAGCAATACCATAGCAGGTGCACTGGATTACTACCCACGCAGCCCAGGAGCACTGTGAGTGCCCAGAGGGCTGTGCGAGCTATACAGATCACCCATAAATGGCCGCTGCCATCTCCCCCCTTCTCCCCCCTGTATTTGGTTTCTCCCTCTGGAAAGTTCTGTATCCCTCGGTCCCCCATTGGCCCCCGGTATTCCTCTCCTCCCACGGTACTTCCCATTGGTTCTGTACCCCTTGCCCACGAGAATTCAAACCCCATGTCTCTGCCTCATTGGTTATCTTGTATTCTCCCCTCCCACTGTGGAAAGGATAAAGTGTCTGTGTAACGGTCTCCCTTGGCCTTCCGTGCGGGACTTCCAAGTTGAATTAAACCCACTCCTGTTCTCCCATGCAGAAGTTCCCTCTGCCTCGTTCTTACCTCCTCAGCGCGCCTGGACCATCGGTGGGTTAGGCAAGTCCCGGCTGGAACCTCGCCAACCCTCCCGCACGCCCGCGAGCAGCCTCCGCCACCCTCTCCCGCGTGGGTGGGTGCCCGGCACTCGTGGTCCTCGAGCTAGCCAGACAATATTAGTGCCGCGGCAGTCTGTAATGATTTTAACCCTCTATTTATTCTACTTCCCTGACTATTGGCTTTAGCTTAAGTTTGGCTTGGTTTTGGTTTACAGTAAGTCAGCTTCTGTACATATAAGGCAATAACAACATACAGTTGTGTAATAACCATTTTAAACAGGAGTCGCATCACTTTTAGAAAATGGATTTAGGACAGCTGTGGTAAGAATATTGTCCAGTGAGATTAGAGGCTATGTGGTTGCCTTCAATATCTTGAGTTTTTGGCTGGTGCTCAGTGCAGTGAGAGCCTTTTCGAAGTGATGTCGATGTGCAGCGGACATCAGTACCCTTAAAAACTGGTCACATCATCTTTGACTTCAGAATTTAGGAGGATCAGATCGCCAGCTTAAAATCAAAATCCTTTAAAGAAGCTTGCATATATGAAAATAGAACAGAAAAAGATAGTATTTAATCTAAATTTAATAGTTATTTTTGGCAGAAATTCACTGTAGCAGTATGGTTATCCAGGCAAATTCTTGTCTATTTGTATCAAATAAATTTAGATTATATTCCTCTTTGTGGGGATGTCAAGCTGAAAGCAGGTCAGAACATGTATTCACAGATGTAATTCTCAGATTTTCAGGATGTATGTAGGTGGCCTCCTATGAGGGGGACCAAAATTTAACAAGCTAATAACAGATGAATAGGAAAAGTGTCATTCGGCAGAAATGCAATTATATGTTGTGTAAAAATTTTAATAATCTGGAAAAAGAAGCCTGACAGCATGGTGTTATAGGGATAGTAATACCAACTGCCTCTGTATGTTCAGTTGAAGTAAGGGCTGTTGTTATTAATAAATTGCTGACTTTTAAACAAACTATAACCTAGTTTTGGAGAATTACCACAGTGATGCTCCACAGAGCGATTTAAGTGGAATAAAGATATATTAGTACATTAATTGTTAGTGATTTAGTTCTAGTTTTGAATATTACTTCACGGGATGAATGAAAGAAAAGGGCAAGTAATGAAAGATGGGCATTACTGAGAGGACCCACCTCCTCATTTAGTCAGCCAAGGGTTGTTATACCTTTATTACTCTGTAACTGAGGGCAAGTTCAGTGAACAACTGTGGAAGCCATTAAGAGCTGTCATGGAGAATTTATTTGCCTTTGAATAGAAGGTGGATGCAGTATGGTAGAGGCTGTGTGCTTCAAAGTGGGTAATTCTCCTTTTGCAAGCTTTTTAATACTATGTTTATTGTTCCCTAGTACATCTCCCTAGACTGTTTTTTGTTGCCTTTGCTCCTCTTGTCTGGAATAAAATTTATAGAAGTGTGGCCCAGGAGAACCAATCTTATTTTGTGTAGTGACTATGCTAGCAGCTCACAGTGTCTTACTGGAAACTTGCAGAAAACAGTAAAATCCACACCTCTTCAGAAGCTAAAGGTCTGGTGACATTTTTTCCTTCTTTCCTGTAAAATACAGGTAGTTGTGTTAAAATAGATTCTTTCTTCCAGTGTTCTAACTCTAAAGCAAATCTCATCAAAGTTTGTGAAAGCAAATTAGTCAGCTAAGTTGTTACCTCCCAGTTTGACAGTGCAAGCTTCTGACTTTGTAGGAAAGCAGTTACTGCTCTTGCATTTCCTGAAGTGTAATAGACACCTTGAATACAAGGGAAAAATCTGGTCCTTGCTTTGAATAATGCATTATATGAACTTAAAAGGCATGAGAGGATATGATAAGTTAGAAAAGAGACTGACAGCAATACATTCATCCAGCTGTGAATGCAGGGGACATTTATCCTGAAAGAACCAGTGCTGCTCAAAAATGGAAACAAGAGTTTTGCTCAGTGTTTTGAAGATACGCATGGGAGAGAGTGAGATCGTTTTTTAGCAGACACTGTGTATTGGATGTGAAAGGTACCTGTAAGTAAAGATACAATTTCTAAAGCTCATGTCACCAGTACTCTTAGGTAATTCACATAGCCTGTGCATGTGTTGTGTTACAGGAGTATTTGAGGAATGTATTTTATTTATTCTAAGTGAAATCAATCCTTGAATTTTGATCCACTTTATAGGCATGCAATTTCCTTACCAGGAAATGCAAATGCAAATGTCTTGGAGAAAGAAAATTAAAAGTCCTAGATGAATGTGAAAGTATCTAAAAAAAAAAAAGGTTTTCAGATACAAAGTCAGACCGTGGGTTCAAATGGTCATCTGAGTGGTGTATTTCTCTTTCAGAGTTAATGTTACTTTGGTTACTCAGTATTCTAAATTTATGGGATCTTATTGTGACACTGATACTATTTACAAAAGTAAATAGAAATTGACAGTTGCAATACCTTTGTGTGCATTTATACCACCTAACTTACCATTCTTCCTAATACTTTATCAAAAGCAGGATTTGTAAACAAATGTCTGTTTATTCACTATAAGTTTTACTCTCAGAATTCAAACACTGCTTTCTTTCTTGAAAAGTGTAGCGCTGTTGAAATATTGCTGAATGAATCTAAATTCTCTAAAAATTCTAGCTAAGTCAGTCTGCTGACATTCATCTGAAAAAACTGAAGTTTCTAGATACACAAAATACTCTTTTTCATAGAATTTCATATCTCCTGCCCAGCAATGCTCGACAGTTATAAGATAAACTCTTAATGAGGTTGATATACCAAATCTTCTGGTCCAGACAGCAGTACACAGTCACAAGTATCTTATTAAATGATCAGCTGCATCCAATGAATTACAAAGATTCTTGCACTAATTTTTTTTCTCTTAATTGGTTTATTAAGAAGAAAGAATTAATATGAACTTCTCAATGGGATATTTCCACAAGGCATGCACTTATTCCTTTTATAAGTACCTAGACATTATTTAAAACATTTCTTTCAACCACTGGCTTTTAAGGCATACATTTCCATTCTGCTTTTCTTCTAGTTTTCCTTTCTTCTTTCATGTGCAGGGTTTTAAAAAATTTCTAGAGGCAGTAGCAGAGGTTTCTTGTGATGTTACTGATAGCCTAGAGGGCAGTTTATGGAACAGTAATAGGAGGTACAGTCAAAGGTAGAATGATAATTGTTTTAAAATTTAAACTACTTGATCTTCCAAAGAACAAGCAACAGTCACTTGCTAACCATCAGTTATGAATGGAAGGGTTATTGTGGTGGTTTTTAATTCTATCCCAAACTCTCTGTGGCAAACAGCTGCCAAAAGGTAGCTATGTAGCTGTTATCCTCTGTGTTTAGTTCTGGTGAAGAAGAGCAATTCCTCAGCAAGCAGTGTGCTCACTTAGTGGCAAATGATCAAATTAGTAATGGGAGAAGAAAAGAGAAATCCTTGAACATATGGTCAGGCATTATCTGACACTCCCAAGTCATCGTGAGTCTGAGCTTACCTTTCGCATGTTCATTTGTTCAGCTGTTGTCATTTGGAGGCTACAACTGCAAGGGTAAATGCGTATGTTCCCGAAGCGTTCCCATCTCCTCAGAGGAGGAATGCCGGGCGGTCTGGCCCATGCCAGTCACAGCTGGGCTCCACTGAAGGGGAGTGATGATATCGTGTGAGACAGCGCTTGCCTGTGGAGGCTGTCAGAGCCCTGCATGGTGCCCTGTGATCCTGCTAACATTATTCATGTGTATATAAGCATGTGAGCACATGGGAGGCAAAAGCTCTTTTCAGTGTAAAGTATTGTTTTGCACTACAGTGTTTTTATAGCAACATGTAGAAGGTACCGTGCTCAAAGCCTGGCAATCCTCTTGTTCCATATGTTGAAAGCAGAATCCAGTTGCTCATATATAACCCCTGCTAGAGGCACAGAGTTGCTTTCCTGGTACTTATGTTTTAAAGTAAACAGCAATGGACTGCTGGTATTCATGCTCGTATTTCCCAGGTAGGCTGCTCCTTTACATGCTTTACATACACTCCCTCCCATATGGTGTGATTAAGGACAACAGGAGATGGCACTTCCCCAGGAACAGTGTGAGCAGTGTTGGAGCTGTTGGGTGAAGCTCATTGCCATCGTTACCAGCCACCACAATTTTCTTACTGTGGCACCATTCCCTTGCTGCTGTCCCTGACCTTGGTTGTGCAACCCTCTGCTCCTACCCTCACATGTTACAGAGCTGCTGGCAGAACAGATGCACAACTGGTTCCTGCAGCTTCCGAGGAAACGGATGCCTTGTGTGTCTTGGCATTGTCAAATAAATCAAATGCTTCTTTGTGAAATGGTAGATATGTTCCTTGATTCCTAGGCTCTCTAGTGAAGCAAACCAAAGTGTTTCCTCCCTCCAAGGTGAACCCAGGTGCTGTTCAGGAGGGGCTTCTTCCTGAGAACAAATCATTCCTCAGCCAGGACTGTGCCAGGTTTGGTTTCTTCTGCCCTACACAGTCCTCTACGCCATCCCAACGGGCCGTGTACTTTGAAACACACCATATGTTCTGATGCCATATCCTTTGTTCCCTTAGCAGCGTGCTGTGTACACACCGTTCTGTGCTGACAGATTGCACAACAGCCTTCCTGTTATTTCAGGTATTCAAACTGAAACATCTTAAAGCCCAAACAATTATTTCTGAGAGGCAGAAAGACGGCGTGAGCAAGTGGGACTGGACTGTGGGCCATCGTACTTCCAGCCCAACCATGTTTATTCACTGCATGGCCTGGGGCACAGGGATGTTTAGCAGAATAGATGTAGTTTTGTCTCTAACTGGCAGATGCAATTAATCTATCTGCTGCAGGATATTTACTTGCACAGTGTAGCTCTGTCAGCAGAATGATGTGAAAAAGTGTATCATGTATCAGAGGTGGAATAGTAGCCTTACAGTGGCTCCTTTTTTTTTAGCTGTCCACATTCCAGTGTAGGTGGCCAGTATTAGAAAGATCTTCTTAGACCTCCTCACCTGCCTTATATCAGTGCGAAGAAGTAGGGCTTGCAATCAAGACCTGAAAGAATAGCTGCTTTGAAGTCATGCTCACACATTACGCCTTTTAATTGCCTGATTTTCACAGAATGGGTTGCTCTTGCATGTCCACAGGGCATACCAGTGTCATTTTATGGTGCATCATAGCTCCATAGTGCACTCAGAGGGAAAACCACTCATTAAAAAGATGAACAGTGCCTGCTTTTCAGCACCTATTACTATCAAGATGTCTGAAATATGCAATGCACATTCTTAATGGGTACTGACAAAGTACTTTAAAGCACATTGATGTTTTAAATATATATTTAGACTAATGAACAAGATGTAGCTGAAGATTAACCTTTTGAGTCTATCAAATCAGTGGTATAGCTCTCCCTGCTCCTGAATCCCACTGTTTTCTTTCTTAATGTTTTATCCATACAGTGATACGTTAGGGAGATTGTGAGGGTACAGCTCTCCTTGAAGCATCCCAGATTATAGAGAGAGAGAATGGTAATTTACCAGGGCAAAAAAACCCCTGCATAATAATGACATAAAGGACAGATTATTGGAATTAAGATTTTGACCTCGGCAGTGACTTTGCAAGAATGGCATTGTAGACCTCCATATTTAATGTGTGTCTCAGATTTTTCAGCTAAAACTTGCTTAGCTGGAAAGTGGAGAAATCTTACTTTTCTAGACCTGCCATCCCCACTGACGCTGCCCCAGCTCTGGTGTCCCAGCTGGGTTCTTTCTGGTGTAAGGCCCTGTAGCAGTAAGAGCACTTACCACCTACTACTTACCACCCCTACTTACCACCACCCACCCATGCGAAACCTTCACCTAAGGGTTTATTTGCTGCAACTCCTGTCAAAGCCCACTGCAAGGTTACGCTGGTGCTCTCACTGCGCTCGATGGATGGGCATGAGAACAACAGGTTTTAGTCATGCCTTGAGTAGGACTAGCAGGCTCTGAGAAGGTACAGATAGAAGGGCAGGTGATACTGATGGCAAGGCATGATGTGAGCAATCTGTCTGGGATTTTTCTCTCTGTGTGGGAGAGACTGAGGGCACAATTTTTCCTGGCATGCAACCCACATGCACCCATTTAGTTAGAACAGAGAACAGAACTTTGATTGCTTGACACTAAAGATGGAAAGAGAGCCTCTTCAGTCTGAAGTACTGTTGGATGTATTAGTCCAAAGTAAGAGTTCGGTGTTAGAGTAATTTTTGCTAAACATGGGTCTGGGGGAAGAATTCTTTAGCTCCTGTAATTTCTTTTCGCTCTTGTTGAATGTTCAGTTGTTCTTGCAAGTTTCTAGACCCTGCTTTCTGATACAGTTCACACTTTCCTGCACTGCTCTGTGTTTGTAAAATAGGCCATGTTGGGACTTTCAGGCAACAGGTTCTAAGTCCTTGGATCACCTGTCATAAATGCATGATCACCCACCAAGATAACATGATGTGGAGAGCTGCCTATATCATCAGTGATATTGGAGTTCATATTATCTGGAGATAAGCCTTGAAAAGAAGTGACTTGGTTTACTTAGCTTTCTCTTCTATTTGTTGTCTTAATAGCACTTTTCATTGCACCTAGCTTCAGGAATATTTTTGATATTCTCAAATGAGGAGGTTACTTGCCCTAGGCCTGCTTAGTAATAGCTGAAAGAGACAGGCATATTTAACAGACAGACATTTCGTGCTTAAACGTAAACATTAAATTTTATAATTTCTTTATCACTGCAGAGAAAAAATAGAAGTAAAGTGTTTTTGGAATAGGAATCTATTAAAACATGTGCCCCGAGGACTCTCAAGCTAAGGCTCGCTGTGGTGGATCATCTGTATGTTTGAATTCTTGAAGATACAGAAGTAGGAGTCTTGTAACCTATCTGGATCCCTCTGAATATTAGTAAAATAATTCACAATATATGAACAGCTGCTTTAACAGTATGAGGTTTTTACATTTGTTGAGATAATAAAACAGGAACATTCTAATTAAGTACCTAAACTCTCATATAAATATATATGTGATGTTCTTATCCATTTTTTTTTAACGCAGGGAACAGGAGGGGCTTCAGTAGCATTGCATTCACTGGATATTTGGGAGTTACATTTACAATATTGGTGTTTATTTCCAGTCTCTCACATCCTTAATGAATAACTTTCCTTTATGCAAATTTTTCTCCTAACCACTTTCCTAATAAAATGCAGAAGATATATGGGGTTTGTTTTCAATCCCATTTGTGTTATCTTACACTTGCATCTTTATATGTATAAGAACCAAAACAAGCTACAGAGAAAAGGGCCTCAGAGCATGCAAATTTCATTGCAAAAAATCCTACTGCAAACAATGTCAGTGAAAGACTTAACTACTTAAAAATTGAAACAAAAATCAATATGAAATTTGGATCTTCCAAATTCTTCTCTTGCATTTTTGAAAAATTATGGAACTCTGAAATTGCACTGAAGTTTTGTAAAACAGTCATATCAATGCATCTTAATCCCACAAAATAGACTTTTTTAAAAAAAATTTACACATTATTTACTGATAAGTTTAATGTAATTTCTAGATAAATGTCCTATTTCAAGCTAGAAGTATTAGGTATTTTGTTCCTGATACAAATGATCATTTACTTTACCAGAAATTGGTGTTTCTCATTTAGTCTCCTATCTTGTGCAAATCTGTGTGAAGTTATTTACAATCTTCCATACTTCATTAACTGAAATGATTACCTGCAGGCTTCAACTATTTAGTCAACTTTCTCTAGCAGTACACTAATGAATAGATCTACTTAGCATATTGACATTAACTGTCTCTTTCAGAAGAACAGTCTTTATTATATACCACAGGATTTTAATTTATTTTTTATTTACTTGATAAGTGACTCTCACACAAGATTATGGTTTTTAATACTCTTCTGTGTGCTAGGCCGTATTTTGTTTTGCATCCTTTTCTAAAAAGAAGCAGGCACTCTGCTGTTGATTCTGTAGTCTACAGTACCGTACATACTCACTGCAGAGCAAAAAGAATTTTTTCCTTGTGCTGAATAGATAGACAAAAAGGACTTCCAATGAAATACGGCCCTTAATCCATGATATTTGCATGAGTTAAGAAATGTATTTTTGGTTTGGTTTGATTTTAGGTTTTTTGCAACTGTAAGCTCAAGGACAGCTCTAATTTGTCCCAATGTCCTGTCTCAGGAACTATGGACACTTCTCCTTTCTAATGATGTTGCCCTTATATTCCTTCCATGATTTGTGGCTTCATGGCATAACCGAACCTGTAGTGAATAATCTTTTTACAGAGCTATCCAAGTATCTGATCTGCACTCAGTGATTTGCTGCACTTAAAATTCTCCCTAGGGATTTCAGTTTCTAAGGATCAGTTCCTGAAAAATGTCTTTAAGAGAGCATACAACTCCTCTCCCACTGTTGAAGACTGACAGGAAAAAAAGCCACTGTGCTTGTTAACCATCTCCTTTATATAAGTATTTCTTCGTTTGAATGTCACTTACTGTATTTTCCCAGGCGTATTTAAAAAACTCTCCAACTTACTTTGCCATTAGTTTCCTCTTATTGTTTGTCTTACTAAATACAGTAATCTGTGATGTCCATTTTCTATGATCTCCGTTGCTCTTGATGAATCCATATGTCTGCACAGTTTTACTTTCTCCTTCCTACTCCAGGGCTCATTAGGAATTTCAGTCTGCACAGTGATTTTAAGGTGAATGAGATGGGAAGAGAGGCCAGTTGTTTCAGTGTTCAGCAGCAAACTCTTTTTTAAGGGAGGAACAGAGTAAGGCAAAAGCAAGTGTAGTACTTGCTGTCATCATACTTCCATCTTTCACTTTTTAAGTTACCAGTTCATTTCAGATATAATTTCCTTTCATTGGAACAGTACTTTCTCTTACAATGGGAGCAACTCTGGATGTATATGCAGTTTGTTATTAACTTCCTAATGGTCACTCAAAACCAGGCATCATCAGAAATCTTTAGATGGAAATTGCAAGCCTGCTGCCCAAATGTTACGAAACTAATGTGTGATTTTTTTTTATTCAGACTTCAGTCTTTTTAGTTTACATTTTCTATTTAATGTGTCCTAGCTGGGATGGATGAAGGAAGGGAACTATATGAAAAATAATTGGACAATTTAATGTCTTGACCAGTTATTTCTTTCTTTACTTCATGCCAGTATATGACTGATCCGATCTGAGTCATGGTATTTGCATGTGTTGAATCGATGGAAGTAGTGTAGGTTGCACTGGGGTGCACTTGGAGAGGAACCTTAAAACCCACCTGGGATCCCACAGGGATGTATCATATGTAGGGAAGAGGAAGTAGGTTGAGCCTTTCCTACCATCTCCAGTTCAATCTCGTTTTGGGCTTGAATTAGTCAGTAATGGGGCTCCCGTGCCTACGCCTTGCACTTTCCCACTCTGTAAGAGAACTTCTGGCAGAGCTCCTGCTGACAGGGGCCTTTGTTCTGCTGTCACTGAGATTGAAACCTGCCTATAAACGTGACAAATGTCTCCCAGGTGTCATTCCCCTGGCTGCAATAGAGTTACACAAGGGATAATTTTGGACATTTTCAGCAATACTTTGTGATTTTAGTACCTGTATGCATACAGTTTGCAGCACGTATTTAATCTGCACAATCAATTTGATAGGCGTCCCAGAAAGATAAGTCACCTTTTGTCAGAATTATTGCTCTGTATGTTCCACAGTTAAGAGACTATTAAATCATTTTCTCTAAAAGCTTATCATTCTCCAACTTTGAGACTTTGCTTCTTTCAAGGAAATATAATGTCTAGTCCAGCAAATTGTAATTTTTTTCCTCTTTTTAATAAATTCTTGAGGAACTAAATAATTAACAATGCTGTAGTTGGTTTAGGACCTAAGGCAAATACAGTTCATTAGGCCAAAGTCCAGAAATGGGAAAATTCTTTTCTTCTTGGAGTGCTGTATTTCAGGGTATTTGTTCAACTGTTGTCTGATATCCACCAGTCTTGTGACTAAAACCAAGTGCTGTATCAAGTCCTCTGTATGTGACCAGAGCCAGGAATGAACTAACAATTAAGCAATTAAATGGGTGTTGAGAGTTCCTGTGACTGAGCTTTCTCCTTGCCCTCTTGTAGTTTGCAATATAAATGTACTTAATTATTCAATCACAAAAGCTTTTAAGCTAACTGTGTCTGGATATGGTCTGCATTTTTAGGTCTAGGAAGCCAAGTCTCAGGTTCAGAAATCCTTTCAGCATCCACTTCTGTCATTGAATAGCACTGCCCCAGCTCTGGATAATAATTTCTGATGCTTCTTGGTCCACCTAGGGGTTGCAGCCAGACTTTTGACACTCTTTTGACACACTTTTGACACTTCTGACACTCTCACACTTTTTGTCAGTCTAATTTATGGATGTAAAGATGATAGGTGGTAAAACGAGGCTCAGCAAAGGCTTATTCACTGGTACTTTGCCCTTAAAATATAAAGACATTCCATAGTATCCCATATCCTTCTGTTGCCGGCCCTTCAGTGAGTGTGGTGATTGGAGTTTGGGCATAGGAGACCCCAAACAGTCCTTGCTTCCGTTGACAGCTGTTGGGCAGCCAGGGGTGTTTGGACTTGCCTTTACAGAAGATATCTTTCTTTATTACCAGCGGCTTTAAATTTGGTAATGCTCCAAGCAGTCCTATTCGTAATATTACCCACACAGCCACCTATATAGCAGATGATTTTTTGTTTTGGGTATTTTAAAATTTTTTCCTTTTTCCCAGGAAAGTTTTAGTAGGGAAAGAGCAGTAGAACCTTTTAGGCTATTCCATAGCCTTTGCATAAGCGACCATTGTGATTTCCAGGGTAGAGAAGGTATTTAATGTGTTTTCAAGGTTGTATAGGCCTGTAGAGTCAGTGTGCCAGCACTCCCTCAGGCTCACAAGATACAACACATATGAGGAGATCTCTTCTGTAACACTTGTTTCCCTTCCTATCAGTGTTACAGCTTCTAAATCACTCTGAGCTGGCTGAAAAGTGAATGTACTTCATCCAGGTACAGGTTGCGACACGTCAAAAAATTTCTATTTTATTTTGCTTTTAGTGAATTTTTGTTGGAAAACTCCAAAGGAATGGTCCTAGAAACATGATAAAGCACTTAATGCACCATATGCATAAGAAGGCAAAGCTGCTGGAGCAGCAGTAAAGGGTTTGTGACCATTAGCAGCAGCAATGCTGACTATTCATTAGGATTCTCCAGCTCACTGGTACACTGCATGGGAACAGTTTATTTTGTATTCTGGGTTTAATTACCGCATTAGACCTTAGACCTCTCAGCAAACGAAAGCTTCCTGCCATTCTGACAGCTTATTTGATAGGAATGACTGCTAACCTTGAAGGCACCTTAAATGACATTTGAATAGTGTTTACGGATTTATGCCGCTCATCGTGCTGTTTTGCTCGCTCTCCATTAAACCAAACGAGACACCTCCAGAAGGCTGTATTGATTCTTGACCACAGATCCTGGCTCTGCAGGATACCAGTCTATTCTTCAGAAAGGTCATGCTCTCTCAGAAGTCTTTTTTTTTGCAGAAAATACACACTGCAGTGCAGCCAAGAGCTATGCAGATGACCACACAACCCAGTTTTAATGAAGGTTACTGTCCTTCTGCTCCCACTACATCAATAGTGCAACACCTTTTAAAAAATGTATGCATACAGGATTTTTTCAAATTCAGCTTTATTAGTCTAACAAGTAGCAGACATATTAAACCTGTTGTCATTTTGTACATGCTTCAGTGAGTTCTACCTGGATTTTAGGAATAGAAACATCTCACTTGATTTAACGCTTTTTTTTCTGTTGCACTTTACCTCTGCCAGGCAACACTTCCTCCTATGTCTGTTATCTTTTCCTCTTTATGTTCTATTTCTTTGCCCTTGAAAGAAAATACTGGGAGAAGCCACTACTCTGATCACTTTCGACTCACCTTACAAAGGAGAAGTGTACCTTTTAAAATTCTTTTTTTTTACTTTGGAGAGGTTTGAAGACTTTTCTGCATTAAATGTGCCCTATAGACATTTGCATCTAGACTTTCTTTACAATTAGAAGGAACTCCATGTTCAAATAAGTGGTTTGTGGAACATGTTTTACCATACAGCAACACATAAAAGCAAACAAGGCAGAAGAAAACAGACAATCGTATTAATGATAAATATCTCCCTGGATTTTTTTTTATTTGTCTGTATTGAAAACAGGCATTTCAGCTTTGTAGCCTCAGCTTTTTCTTCCTGTAAGAGGCACTGCATCACCCATTCAGACGGCTCCTAATGTAGGAGGAGTTTATCATCTAGGATAAACTTAACCTCTAATTTCCACAAAAAGACGTGACTTTGAATTCCACTGTAAACTGTCCAGACGCTTCTGATGGACATTTCAAAAGACAAATACATTTTTGGCTTTCTAGGCTATACTTACCGGTCAAAAAAATGATCTCTTCGCTTGTACAGCACAGATCCTGCTGCAGGTGTCTAGATAGGTGTCAAATGCTGTGTCCAGTTCTGGGCCCCTCAAATCAGGAAGGACACTGAGGTGCTGGAGTGAGTCCAGAGAAGGAGACAGTGAAGCTGGTGAAGGGCCTGGAGCACAAGACGTGTGAGGAGTGACTGAGGGAGCTGGGGTTGTTTAGCTTGGAGAAAAGGAGGCTCACAGGAGACCTTATCAAACTCTACAACTACCTGGCAGGAGGTTGTAGCCAGGTGAGGGTCAGCCTCTTCTCCCAGGCAACCAGTGTGAGGATGAGAGGACATAGACTCCAGCTGTGCTAGGGGAGAGTTATGTTAGACATCAGGAAGAATTTCTTCACAGAAGGGATGATTGGGCATTGGAATGGGCTGCTCAGGGAGGTGGTGGAGTCATCGTCCTTGGAGGTGTTCAAGAAATGACTGGACATGGCACTTAATGCCACAGTCTAGTTGACAAGGTGGTGTTCACAGGTTGGGCTTGATAATCTCACAGTTCTTTTCCAGCCTGATAGGTTCTGTGATTCTGGGAATCTGTGATAATGCCATTTGCTAAATTATTTAATAATCCCATTGCAGTACACTAACATAACCTTTCAATGTTCTGTCAAAACCAAATTTAGTTTTCAAAAGAACATACTAGTCCTTAAATTACTTGTCCCAATTGACTATTCAAATTGGTCATGCCAGTTCAACTATTTGCAGTTGCTGGAATATTATCTAGGGGACTGGAATTACATGTTACAGGAAAATGGCAGACTGATAACCTCCAAAGATTGGTGAGAAAGTAAATCATTTTTGGTTACAACTCCAAGGAGAAAAAAAGCCACTGACTCTTCACTGCTGCTTAAAATAGGATCAGAGAATGAGTAGCAATACACAGGATGTTGAAGTTTGATCTTCAGAACAACTGCCAGCTCTTGACTTCTGCCGTTACCATGCATTATCAGTATTTTTAATTACTATATTAATTATAATACTAAGCTAATGGTATTTGAAATACTTTATTTTCTTACAGATGTACCAGCAGGTTTTCAGCTAATATGCAGCAGTGGGCTACAAGTTGGTCTGCTGAAATTTTCTGAAAATAGTTGCTAAAGCGGTATCTTGGAAAAGATCTTCTATGGATGGTGAGGCTTGTTTACTGTAGCATTTTAGATCCACCATGGGCATATTGCAGTTCTCTACTAGCAATCAGGGACTTCTGTGACCTTTTAGTTGTGTTTATCAAGCTAAGTCCTGAAGTTTTGGTGTAAAGCAGCTATCAAGAATGAAGGTAATGAACAGAAGTGTGTGGGTGTTGATGCATAAAAATAAAAAGTTGTCTACTAGGCAAAGAGGAAACAGAAAAGCATTTTCTAGAACATGTTCAGGTTAGTTTTCTTATTTTGGTGTAGTCAAACAAAAGAACTTTAAAAAAAAGATGCTTCAACTCTGAATACACAAGTTCATGCAGTTTGATGGAACACAAAGCAGGAAACTAGAAAGTTTCTAAAGTTATTTCTTCTTTAAAAAGTTACTCCAAAGAAAATTATTTTTAGACTTCAGTCTTTATATTTTGCATCTGCTATCTATATAAATATGTGTTCATTTGCTTTGATCCTAATGACATCATTTCCCTATTTACAATAATCTAATGTGATAAGTCTAGTGAATCATGAATTTTATTTCCCCAAGCTCTGGAGTCCTTTGTATGTAAACTGAAGCAGTTGCTGATATAAACAGAATAATCAAAGATACTAATCTGAACATCAGGCCTGAATTAAGGCCATTAAGTAAAACAATGACATTAGAGAGCTGAGCTATAATTTACTTTAAATTAAATTAAATTGAAAATGCTAGCATTATTATGCTGTGAGAAATTAAATACTTCTGCCTTCTAGTTATACAAAAAGCTGGTGAATTTTCCTAATTGTTTTTTATTGTTACTGTTTTAGGAAAAAATGCAATGCAACATAGGTTTCAAAAAGCAGACATTGTAAGTGATTCCTGCCAGTTGAATAACATTATTACAAAAAGATGTAAAAAATGGGGAATAGTTATAGATTGCAAATTGCTTAAATCAGATAGTCTTAGAGAAACATATAATTAACTGTTGTCCTTTTCTACCTAGTGCTACTAATTATGGCCTAAAGTTAACCAGATATGGTTAGAAAATTCCCAATTTTTATTCTTTTATAAATTGAGCTTATTAGGAAATGCTGAATTTACCTATGAAAGATAATTGAGAAAAATAAAAGATAAATTGATTATTCTTTCATCCTTTGGTAAATGAAAATCTTCTCTTTCACTTTTGAGCCATAAAAATATAAATTAAGTTATTAAATAATTATGAAATATAGGAACATATTTCTCTTTCCTCTAGCACTTTCTGTTCTAACCAAGAATCGCAAGCATTTTTCAACCACATTTCTCAGAATTTTTAAGTAAATGTTACAGTTTCTCAGATATTTGTTCGGGTTCTTTTATGCTTTCGGGTGCAGGTAACCACCTAATTTTAATATTAGTGACTGGCTTTTTGGGAAAAAAAAAAAAAAAAGAAAGAAAGATTATCAATATGCAGAATTCAGAAACAGCTGTTTTGCTACTAATCCTTCCCAGGTAGTCCCTAGGGATAATGCCAGTGTAGCCAACCTTTTCCATCACTTCCGTGCTTAGAAAAAACAGTGTAACCCCTTTGTCAAGAAGATTGATCCTTCTGCTCAGAATTCGGCCATGCTGCAGACAAAATGTTTATGTGAGTTGGGGACAAAAATCTGTGGAGATCATGTTGAGACAAAGGGACTGTTCAGCTGCTATCACAGCCTGCTTCTGCTTTTCCTAATGACATAGTTATTTGTTTGAGGCATCCAGTGGTTTATAAAATTCCTCTGGTGTCTCCTTGACTCTTCACAGTCCTTTCCAAAAACATATGCAGACTCATTTACACACTGGAGAGATGTCTGAGAATTAAATAAATGCCCATATTCAGAAAAAAACACCTCTGTTCATGCCCTGTGACAACACACGGAGGCTTGCGCATGGCTTGGTTAAATGATGAGTTAGATTGACAACAAATGCACAGATTTTTTTTCTGTTGCTACTCCTACTGCAGTGTTCATTGTGAATCTGCTTCCAGTGTTGCAAATAAAGCTAACATCACCAGATTAAAAGATACAGGTATTACTTAACTGGAAACAAGTGCACAAATATTCCTGGAACTGCTGGGTTAACGGTTGGACTTCATGATCTTGGAGGCCTTTTCCAACCTAAAATGGTTATTTAATTCTGTGATTCTGTAGCATAAATGTGGTGATGATATCCTGCAAGCAGATAAAGGCAAATTTGCAGAGTTGAGACAGTAGCTCACTATTAATAAATGCTTTATTGAGTTGAATCTCAGTAAGAGTGTTTGCTCCTTTGTATGAGGAAGGCAGTTATAATCAGTGAAGGAAGCACTGACTTGCAATATTGAAGCTACCATGCACTGTATGTAATTAGTAATAAATGTAATAGTTAAAAAGAGATACATAAGAAAGAAAAAAGAAGGAGCAAGAGAGAATGGAGTAAGTGATGATAATAATTATTAGAAGTATCTTCTTCTAATAATGAAGTATTCAAGTATTGATTATTATGGTGTGTTATGAGTTTCTCAAAAGAAACTGAATTTTTCTGGCCAAATAGAAATTAGTCTTCTGATGAAAAAAACCCAAAAAACAACAGAAACCCCAAACAAACCAAAACAAAGCAAATCAACCCCAAAAACCCAAAAAGCACCACACCTTATCTCAAAGAATATTTCATGTATTTATTTATTCATTGAACTTTTTATTAGTCTTTCAGAGGAGAGAAGCAAGCAGGGTCATGATGCTCTGTGCATGCTGTTTCTACACACACCTTGGACATCAAGCAACCCAGAGGCACTGGAGTTCGTGTGCAGCACTTTGTAGTCCTTCAGATTCAACTTGGACATTTAGGGAAGTTGCTGGTGACATTTAGGAGACACAGTTTTTCTGGGATTAGCAGCTGGAGGCCATGAGGGGTTGGTTCCCTGGGACGTGCACCAGGCACATACATGCAAGCAAGTGAATTGAACACTTGATTAATATTGAGGAAAAAGAACAACCCTTGAGGTCCAGGCGTATTCAGCTTGTGGCTGACACTGCTTTGGGCAGGTGGTTGAACAGGTCTTTGACATCCCCTTCCAAACTGAATTATCACAGGATCCTATGAAAAGAAGTTGAATTTTACTTTTGCACTGGTTTCTGATTACAGAGTATCTAGGGTGGAAATGTTCCTGAGATTTGGGTATTAATGTAGAGTTTAAATTCCTAGCGGAGACTGTCCTTCAGCCTGCCTGTCTTATTTTAGTACTCATGTTTATGCATAAGTGAAATTAGTGACTCTGAGATTATGCATGGATTCTGCATCACTCAAGTCCCCTCTGCTGGCATACTGAAATGAATAGTTTGTGCTTTTCCACTGAGACCGGAATTATGTTACAGTCCTTCCAGTCTCTGTTGGCAAGTCCACCCAGGCGCTGCAGAAAACACGAGCAAGACTTGCCACTGGTCAGCTGTAATGGTTTCCTCTCACTGCTGCAGAAAGTTATCTCAGATAAACAGCTTGCTAACTCTATTTCTTTTAAGTGCCAAGAGGAGGATTGCCGTCATACAGCTGAAAAACTTCCTGGAAGGAAACGACAATAAACTGAATTGAACTGTGCTTGTATCATGAAAATACAGCCAATATGAGCAGTCAGATATGCTTAGTTAATTAATCACTGCTTGATGAATGGCATCCTTCTGTTCATTTCTTTTTAGCTGAGCAATAACTTGGTCAAGAGTAGATTGATATTTTCAAAAACACACACCTGAATTTTCTAATGTCTGTAATTGATTTGTGGCCAAAGTGTAAACGTATTTTTGAAAAAAAAAGGAACCTCATATCACTGCAAATAATTGAGCTAATAAAAGCAGCAAGAATGCTGCAACTGTAAAAATATTGAAGCACAGGGCAGTACATTGTGCAAGAAGGTAGTAAAATGTCAGCAGAAACAAATAGTGCATACTTAAGTATTTACAGAGTAGAGATGTTTCACACTCCTGGTCATTTCTGATGTCAGCAGTTCTGCCAAGATGTGCACAGAGGGACTGTGTAGGGATTGCCATGCAGAGATCTTGGGAGACGAAGTAGATAAGCTGGGTCATTTTAATGCCATGCCTACTGTCTTCAGAGGTTCCTTCTCATCACTAGAGAATGGTGGGTTGTGAAATAAGTAGTTGTCATCAGCATTAAAAAACAAATTTTAAAACGGTACTATGGAAATCTGTGGTTAGTAGTTAATTAATTCTATAGGGGAATATCAAGGAAAATAAAAACCCTCTAAACTACTATATTTGAGATTATAGATCTTGCTGAAAACTTTCTCATAACTTGAGAGAAAAGCTTAAAATAGTTATTTATTTAAATAGACTCAGCTTTCAAATATTTTACAGATTAATATTACTTTTTACTGACAATTTTTAAAGGAAATGTCATAAGAATTTTTATTTTCATAATGGTACCAGAACTGCTTGTCCAGGATCATATGGCTTTACTACTGTGGGGTAGAAGTCTAGGATACGAGTGCAGTATGATTCTTGTATAATTTTATTTGCTGTTCTAGGAAAATTCATGCAGGGATTTAGGACAGATGTATTTATAAAGCTGACATACCTGTTTGAACAAATTCTTGCAAAATTACAGAAAGTAACATGCCTGTTCTAGCAAATGATGGCATTTATTATTGACACCTTATTATTTATCAGGCACTTATTTCGAGCATACTTTTTTTGTTTTATTCTAACAAGTAAGCATTCTCATAACATTAGTGATAAAGATATGTCTTTTATTAATTTGAAATAATTAATTGTTAATATAAATCTGTTCTGGTGCGTTTCTGGATTTTGCTATACCATAAAAATATGTGGAAATAGAAAACTATTTTAGCACAAGTAGGTAATTAAGAATATCTGCAACTGAGCCAAACTTTTTGGGATGCCTAATTTTTTATTTTTTTTAAATAGGTATTTTGAGCTTAGTGAAAGAATTCATGAATATGGGTCAAAACTGATAAGCAGTTTTCCTCAAGACATAAAAAGAATTAAAACCCCCTCATTTTCTAGAGATCTTTCAGTTCCATATCAAAAGTATTTTTACCCACTAACTAGCGAGCTAACTAACTAGTTTAGTTCATTAAAAATCTTTACACAAAACTTTTTAGGGAAATCAGTTACACCAGATGTTGATTGGAAATGAAAAATATGGAAAAGGATTTTAGTCGTGAAACTGAAGACAAAGCTATCCTCATGAAATGAAAATTTTCCTGCAATGAAAATTAGGCAGTGCTTGTTTTTTCCTAGTTTTAGAATCACAATACTTAATACATTGAGCTCTTACACAGAATGTTCAATTAGCAGATCTTAGTGCATCTAGAGAGGATTTAATTGCAGTTATATTAATTCCACCAAAGACCTCTTAAAATAACCAAGTATTAAAAATCTAAAAACACAAAAGAAATCAAGGAAATCTCTAATGAGACATTAGGTCTACCTCCTGCAGGAAATTTCTGCCTGGTACAAGTTTTGTGCAGAGGTTTTTTCCAAATTCTCAGAAGTAGGGAAAAAAAACCCCATGTTTTGTCCTTTTGAAACCTACTTTGTCAGTGTCTTCAGGCAGATCAAAAGATCTGTGTCCAGACATTTGCTCTTTAAGGCACTGATCATAAGTTACATATGTAAAAGTAACTGACTGCCCACATTGCACTGCTGAACGTTCCCTTTTCTTCTCTGTACTGTTTATTTTCCACACTTATTATTCATCTTATTTCCCAGTTACACTTGATGCTTGCAAGTGAAAGCTATCGTTTATCTTACCAGTAATACAGGTATTATGCTTGACTGTGATCTCTCAGCACACAATGTTGGCAAAGGCAGGAGAGCAAAGTGGGTCCATGAGTACATCACATACGAAATACAGCTACAGAGCTATAGAAACTTGTAAATTATGTTCTACTGTGAGTTCAGTTAAGCAAGCCTTATTTCTGTGTGTAAATGTTGTTTGTAGAGATCTTTCATCCAGCTGCCATAGGAGGGACAAAACAATTAAATCATGGCCTCTGCTGTCATATTCTGGACTTCGGTAGTGTGTGAAGACTAAGGGAAATAAAGGTAATGGGAAAAATTCAGTTTATGGCTAACATTTATTTTTCTTTTAAGCCACTCAAAGGCTAATTTACCTTTGTTCTTAAAGCTTTTTCGGAGCCATATCTTTGAGTAATATCCACACTGCACTATTTAGCTGTTCAGGATAACTCTCTGATGCAATTATACCTCAGTTAGCTAATATGTTCTTTTGTTTCACTACAAATAACAAAAAAAATTGCAAAACAGTATCTAGGCAGAGAATCTTTCACAATATTCTTGGGATATTAGTAGCAATAGTATTTTTTGTGTATGTTAGAAGCCTCGGCTACCTTCAAAAAATATAACTTGGTGATACATTTGCTGCTTCTTTGTAGTAAAATCATGGTGGGTTTAAGATATTAACCTGATTTTAGAGAACTCTGAAAGGAGGTTTATGTAGTCACAGAGGTGCACCTGGCTCTAGTATTTATATGGAGTCTATCCATTGGAGTGTTAACTATATGATGGGCATAGAGCAGTCCCACTGAAGAGTGAAGTGGCAGAAGTTTATTAATTCAGGTGTGGGCAATTCAGGGAGATCAATAGGTTCCTGACCACATAATTGATTGTGGGAGCACCAAAAACACTCTGCTCAAATACTACTTTTGTTACCATCTGCCAATTTTAACAGCTTCTCTGTGTAGTCAACTGAAAGCCTCTTTAAAAATAATGTATAGGTTATATTCTGTAGGTCTTCCACAGGGGAGAACCATGTGAAATCAGGAGTAAGGCCAGAAACACATTTCCTCCAAATAAAAAACCCAAAAACTAATGACAAAATGAGCAAGAAAGGAAGTCTTTTTTTTCGTAATGATATTTTATATGCAGTAAAAACTATGGCGTGGTTAGGGATGAGACAACCTTCACACACAAATATATCCTATATCCACAATTGTTCTGATAGTTAGTTCATGTCATTTAAGGGAAGTAAGAAGACAGTGAAAAAGTGCCTGTGCCTCTGTCATTTATTGGAGATCTACCTATTGTGCTATTCATAAAGCAAGCATTATTGGTGAAAGAGGTAGTCTCATATTAGGGAGCTCATAGCCCGAAGACCTGGTGTAGAACTGTAATTAAAGTGAATACTAAATGAAGTTCATTCAGCCTACTTCGTACACTATGCCAATGATTGATTTTCACACTCAGGCTAATAGAACAGTTTTCATCAGTCCTGCTATTGCATTACTGTTAAAGCATTCTTAGTTTTTTTTTCTTCTGGTACTATGGATTTAATAGAATTTCTGAGTCTCTTTTGTTGCTTGTAGATTTCAATTTAATTGGATCATGAGATCTCAATATTGAAAATTTAACCTTTTATTCTTTGGCAGTAGAACTGATTTTTTGTATTCCCACCTCCTCAACTGACTGACCTCAAAAGGGTAATAAATGCTTTCACGATGGCAGATATTTCAAAAATTAAAAAATGGCTTAAACTCGGTCACATAATTCACTTATGCTTTATGAAAATTAAAAAACCATGTCTCCCTGTCTTTTTAAGTGAATTTTGAAGTCTGCATGTTTGTGTCACAGTTTATAATGAGAAGATATTTTGTCATGTTATTTAAGTGAACCCCATTGAACAAATAGTATTTGTTTTTAATACTTCTCTTGACAACATGCTTTTTTTTTTTTTAATAGCACAGATGAAACAGGTCTATAATGGAAAGGTACCAGTGCAAAGAAAAATAAACTATTTCAGACTGATTAAAACAATTAGCAATGGCACATGAGATGTTGTTGGCTCTGAAAAATCAACAGAGCTGACTGATCAGTCCTGTTGTATTGTCAGGTACATATGGATGGAGAACCTGCATATTTGTTTACTGAAAAAGCAGCAGGAAAAATTCTGTTGTTACACAGCTGTGTTATAGATTGTATTCTTTTTAAGTGTCAGTCAGTGCTGATATATTTTAATACAAAGTATTAAAAGCAAGAGTTCTCAAAGAGTTGCATAGTAATTAATTCACTGAAATAATACTGAAAGAGTATTTTGATTTTTTTCGAAGCAAAGGCATCATGAAGCAAAGACAGATTTAGAGGTGCTACCTGCAATGTCATCACAATCTAAAGCATAGTTGGAACACCCTGCATGGTGAAAAAACAGAGTGTCTCCTTTGGAGTCACTTGATCTCTGTGGTTTATAAACCATGAAAGCCGAGAAAGTGCTGAATGAGAGGGGAATGTGAGTAGGCACTGAGGAGAAACTCTTCAAAGGGAATACAGATTATGGACTGGTCTGTCCAAAAAGTACAAATGATCACTGACAAAAAGATTTTCATATACTAAAGCAAAAGACTTTTTTGCTTCACTCTAATGCACCTGGCATAAATAAGAAGGTGAGAACAAAACTGAAAAAGATCATGGCTTACATAGTTATTTTTACAAGAGCTGGGAGTAGGTTCTGTTTTCTTTTCAGACAGGTGGAGAGAAGTGGGTTTCAGTATGATTTTAAGATGAAGCCATGTAAATACACTGGGGATAGTTTGTATCATGTAAGTTATGTGCCTGGTGCAATAAACTAATAATCAGCTGTACATTTGCCGGAGGAAGTAGCATGACCTTTTCAAAAAGTATTTGGGTCTGCTCCCCAGCTGCTGAATCTCACAAGACCATCTTCATGTGTATTTGCAGATTGTATTTGAAGGTGTTTAAAATTACAAAGAGGTCATTGTTTTGAAAAATAAGGCAAAGGAATGTAAGCTTTTAGTTTAAAAAACTGCATCTACATGATGCAGTTTCAGAAGGTGTAATGTGAATGAAAATACGGAAAGCAAAAAAACCAATATTTTTTTTAGTGATTATATAGTCAAAACTGGAAATTATTTGGGTTCCAAGAAATAGCTGTAAAATGATGCAAGAGAGCACAGGAATTCAATGTGATTGGTAAAAGGGAAAACCCTTATCAGCCTGTTTTATTTTCTCTGAGTTCCCCCATAGCCATCTCTCAATTTCCACAGCTGTCTGCATCAGGAAGAGATCTTTGTTCTCCAGCCAAGGGATACAGGGAGCCTTTGTGGGCCCACTGAGTTTGACCAAGAGGACTGTGTTGCTGCTGCCAAAGTGGGATCCGTGCCCCAGGACCTGTGTACTTAGGTGCAATGACTGTCTCATGGGTGTTTCTCAAAGTCCTCGAAATAAAGTGAAGGCCTAATTGCAGCTCTGCAAAGTGCTGGTTTTTTAGTGGAATGGTCAGTGCTGCTTTGCCTGTCTTGAGATGTGTCCTGAGGAGGGTAGCGGCTCAAGGGCTGATGATACAATGTCAAAGTGCAGTGGATAGAGCAAGGGAGCCACATCTGCACTTAATCCCAGTCATCTGTCCTCCGGGACTGGAGAAAGGGAGATCCCATCGACTTCACTGACAAAAGAGGTCTCCGTGGAAGTTAAAGATTAAAAAAAAAAAATTCAAATAAAACATCAACATAAACAAAGAAAGGGATTGCTCTTTATGGATTACCTTAAAAACTGTAAAACTGTTTGCCGTGGGCCATTATGGATACCAAGACTGTGCAAGAGTGCAAGGGGCAATTTCATTAAAAAGTTGATGAAATGAATTCCATCAAGAGCTTCTAGATGCAGAGGTGTCAATCCCAGAATTGGGAAACCTGTGTGCTGCAGAAACACAAGGGCCGACTTAGTGTTACAAGTGTCTCCCTGTGTGCTTACCTTAGCCATATAGTTTGATTTTGGACGTTACTGGAAACAGTTTATAGGGATAAATAGAGTGGTTTATGTTGCTGTACTCAACTGCGTCAAGGTTTCCTCCTGTGTCTTTTGGTTCTTCAGGTGGAAGTGACCTGTCTTACCTGTGTTTGTTTTTTGCTGAATTTAAGAGGAAACTCCTTAATCTACATGATCCAGAAGAAGACACCACAGTAACTATTTAGGAAGAAGGGCAAACCTGAGGGCTGTACTAAAAAGGCTGCAGAATTTTGAAATGGTATTTCTCAGTTTTCACTGGGAACAGAGGGGTGTTTAAATTAGTCAAGAGATGTCCCTATGGGGACTTAAATGAGGAGCAGATGCTGGGAAAGCAACAATTGGTCAGTAACAACTCTAGTACGCCCTTGGGCAACAAAAGTGAAAATCTGCTTTCCAGAAGATACAAAGTAATTTTTAAGAAGAGGAAAGGTAAAGGGACATGAATTTTATGAACATGGAACAACTAGCAATCTTATTCTTGGGACTGAATTTCAGGACAAGATCTCTCTATATGTCTTTTGCTTTAAATCAAGTATCTCAGTTATAATGTGGAAAATACAGGACATCCTTTAACTCAAAATATTTTTTAACAGACTTTTAAATACATTCATTCTGATAGCAGTTGTAGATTTAATTAATACTTAAAGTTTTATGTAATATTCAGTATTGATTAAAATATAAAATGAAATAAGTTTACAGCAAAGGCCAGCTTGCTGTCATAGACCTTTGAAAGTGTTTTTTTTCAAGCCATTCCAAAAGATGAAAAAAGAATGAGGCAAAGTACCTTATATTCATGAATTTTGAAATATCCTGAATAATTATTTGTCATAACACTATGGGAATAATATGTATGTACAGCACACATGAAAATCAAGTGTCTTATTGAGGACATAATTACTTCGTATTTTTTTCAGTAGAGGACATGTGCAGCTCACTTCAGAAAGGTTGGTAAAAAAATCTCGTTTGAAGTTTTCTTCAGTAGTTAGGCATCTAGATATGTTTTTATAGTTGCCACTGCAGGTCCAATAAAATAATCATAAGCCTTCTAAGGCTGTTAAGTATTACAGTACTTAATCATAAGTACTCTAAAGTACTCTTGAGAGTTAAAGAAGGCACAATATATGTGTAAAGTAATCCATACAGTCATGGTAGAAGCATTTTCAACAAACTGTGATAACAATTGACATTTCATGTGTCCACAATGAATGTATCTGGCCCTGCTTTTGGAAGGCCTGGACAAATGTGGTAGTCATGGGAGCTGTGAAAAAAAAGAACAAAAAAGAGAAAAAGAAGCTTTCAGATTAGAATTCTAAAAGCATATTTCATGCAATGAAGGTTTCTGAGAAAGTTGGTTCACTAGAAACTGGAAGATGATTGCAACAGACAACAAGATGGATAGATACAATTAGCCATGGATCCAGGAGACAGTAAAGTGAAGGTATATCTGTAGTTTCCAGAGCAAAACAGTAAGCACGGAGTAGACCGTCAGGGAGAGTACCTGCTCTAAAAAACGTGAGCTAAGAAAGGCTAGAACTAACTTTAATTTGCTTCCTCATAAGATGAGCTGCTGCTTTGCTTTTAATATTAAGAGGATTTAGCTGTAGCTCGCTTTAGTTCAGATAAGTTAATATAATTACAGTGAAGACTTACTGAAATAATAAATTAACATGCTTTTGAAGTAGCCATTTATTTGTGTATTTAAAAGGAAAACATAGATGTATAAAGAACAAGAGATTTTAATGTAATTTTAATGGAATTATACATATGTCTTTTCAAGAAACAATTTAAAAAAAAAGGGAGAAAAACAGGTTTCTAAGAATACAAATGTGAGTATAAGACAGGAAGGCTCTTTGCAAGCAACTCTGCCAATCTGAGAGAAGCTGTAATTTTAACTTTTAATATTTTTTTCCTGTAAAAATCAAAAATGTACATTTGAAATTTAGAAAATAGAGAAAAAGAAAGATGCTCTCAGGCAGTGGGTCAGAGAACCAAATCTGGCTGTAAAGTATTTGCTATACTGTCAAGTTTAACTGGTCATTGAAGCAATTTATCTAAGGTTGTTTTCATGCTTCCATTTTACTTTGAGTAATACAATTTAAAATCCATCCAGATAGTTTTTCTCTGACATCAGAGGAGGACAGGCTAGGTAAACATTTCATATCCTAGAGACTGGTATCATAAATTACAAGCTTTAGTAAGGTCCAATAAAACCCTTCATATTCAGACCCTGGTTCTGCATCTTCTTTCCAGCACTGCAATGTTGATGAGTTTGGAAGGTGCCTGCCTGAAAAACACATAGAAGTAGTGTATGTGAAATGTCCATTTGTTTTCATATCACGTTAAATCCTCTCTTGGTGTCTCCCCAAACCGTGACGTTCAAACTGTTTTATGAAGGCTCAGAGGAGGAAGGTGTCTGCTGGGATGCAAAAGATCTCACAGTGTCAATGCCTTAAAGTGTCGGCATCATCTTTTCTCTTCTACCTTTGCTTTGGAGTTGTCATCTCTCTTAAATCCTGTCAGACTGGATATTATAGTTGAAAATGCATGTAGTATTTTAAGGTACTTAGTGAGGTTTCTTTCCTTGTTTAGCAAATGTTTGTTCAACTGCTTGTTCAAAAATGTTGTTTTCTGGAAATCTTTACCCGCAGAAGTCCCAAAAACCCTTTTTTCCTTCTTAAAAACCCTTTGGGAAGCCTGACTTCATTCTGTAAGACTATTTAGTATACTAAATTTGTATCTGTATTTTCAGAGTGTTTAATAGCATGAAATGAGCATCACGATCCAATTTTATTTGGTGCTGTAAAAACACAGATGGAAAAAGCAGGTCTCCAAAATACGCAAAAGACAACTACCAGATGGACAAATTTCAGTTGTGGAATACAAGGAATGAATTAGCCAATGCAAGTACATATTGCTGGCAGAGGTTTCAGGGCAGTCTTGGGTTAGACAGTGACTTCAAATGAAAGCTTGTTTCTAATCTGAAAGTGCAGTTGGTAGGGTATTGGTGAATCTGAGGGTTAGGCCGGTGAATGTGGATGCAGTTTCAGTGCTCAAAGATTGTGCGTCTGTGCAGTTTTAAAATTTCTTCTTTCTAAGTTTCTGTGGTCCTTCTAAATGTTTAAATAGTTTCCTTGCTCAAGTTTTGTATGTAGTTTACGACGTGTCAAGAATTAGTAGCAAAAAGAAGAAAGGTGGAGGTTGTCTGAGTATTCTGAAGGCAAAATGAAGTAGAAAATTAAAGATATTTATCTCCATTATTCTTTTTTAACATATTATTAACAAATCTGAAAGTACAAAGAAATTGAAAAGTTATTATTCAGACTGTGAGAGCAATATATATTTTAATGGGAAGAAAAAAGTAGCCTGCTGCTTGCATATTGTGATCTTCTCTGCTTTTTTTCTGGAATAAATGAGATTGCAACTGTTCTGTGCATATCCCTGCCTATTCCAAGCAGTTGCTAGATGCTGTGATGTGTTTTCATGGCAGACGGTACCAGCTGATGCCAGGAGAGAGGTCAGTAATAACCAAAGTAGGTTTCCAGTGACAAGGAAACATGAATTGCCTTGCAAACTCAGACTATTAATGGCATTAAATTAAGCCACGAATTTTTCAAGTATCTGCAAATGTTAGGTAAATTTTAAAGGAAAAAAGCAGAGATACTGTAAAAATTATATTCCTGAATATGTGATGTGTGGGATGACATTCTTATGTTCAGTGCTGCTTCCCGTGTAAGCTTCACTCAATGAAGAGCTTTTTATAATTTGGTTGGCAGCTTTTTCCCTGCCTCAGAAGGAAAGCTGTGAACTGCTTCTCTGCTATTGGAGTCTCTAAGTCATGCTTGCTGGGTAGGTTTACAAACATAATTCAGCAGCCAGCACATCAGACTCTCTCCATGTGCTGATTCCTCTGCTGTCCTGGTGGGATCCCCAGAGCCCTGGCAATGCCTCTGGTGCAGTGACCTCAGAGGGAGTTGGGTATTACAAAGGAGTCTCCAGGACATGAAACCAGGTCTCTCAAATCTGCTCTCTTTTGATTGCTGATTCCTGTTATTAACTCAATGAGTATTTGGTTCCTCAGTAATCCCTAGGATAAAAAGGAAAAAATAAAAAAAAAGGAAGGATGGTAGATTAGAAATGCTTTGAGCTTTTGAGCTCCCTGGGATCAGAGCCATCCAAAACTTTTCTGTCTCCCTGGGCTGCACACTGCTCAACATAGACCACTGTCATAAATAACTGGAAAGTAGTGCCATGTCTTAGCAGAGCAATAGTACTCATTTCTCTTCCTTCAGAGAATTAGTAGCAGTTGTACTTAAAATAAACCTGCTTGCTGTCAATTCAGCCAGCTCAGCTGGCATCTTCTTATCAGTGATCAGTGTACATCAACTGTCCAGCTACAAACAACTTTTTTTGGTCAAAACAGCTGTAAGAGTAACGCCTGAAAATTGTCTCAGCTGATATTGTACTGATTCAATTACTGCATATTGTACTTTTAAATGTAATTTGTAAATCTCAGTTCTAATGTTCCATATTAATACTTTAAAAATACTCTAGACAAATTGTTGGTCATCCAGGAACACTGGACTATCAAGTAATCCTGATGGATTAATGTGTTTGTTATAAGCGTAATGAAGCGTATTTTACCTGAAAAGGTTTTAATTAGGAAAGCATCAGAGGTTTGTGTAACACAAAGCCATTAATCTAAAAATGAAATTATAACAAAACCATATGAACACACCTCAGCAACTAAAACCAAATTTTCTCTAATTATAGAAAATTAAATAGTCTGTTTAATACATAAATTGCAAGATAATGACATTAGGGGTCATCTATTTGAATAACAGTGATTGTTTTTGGAAAAAAGGACACTAACACACATAATGGAGTGGAAAAGGGGTTATGATAAAAGCTTTTCAAATAGTCTCTGCTGATGCTTGTAAGCTGAAAAAGACAAATGTTGAGGCCGACAGCTGGTCTGAAGACTTCACAGATCTTAATTTGGACATGGTTAGCTTCTATTCATGAGAAAAGCCAGAGAGAAGGAAAACAATCAGTCTTTCCCATGAAAATATAGTATCAACAGAAGTAAGGCATTTTAACAATAGGAGAAAACCAGCAACACATCTGCACCTGTTATTTTTCTGAATGCTTGAATGCTTATGCTATAGGTAACCAATAGTACTATATTGTAGTTAGATAATAGCCAATGAATCTATTGTAGTTATTTAGCAGCCAATGAATATGTAACACGAATTATAACAGCCCAAAGTGTATAAAGAGAGGCCATTTTGTAAAATAAAGGTTTTTTGCCTTCTGAATGGAGTTGGTGTACGTGATTCATGAGTGTTGCATCCGTCTCAACCGCGACAGACAAACATGATCTTGAAGAATAGTTCTAGAAAGATATTAAATCAGAATAATTGTAGAATATACTGCTGTGCTTGCAGTAAGATATAAGAAGTTTTGGTAATTCTAAGACAAAGATGGTCTAGAAGAGGTCTCAAAGCTCATATTCTGAAAATGGTTTTGCTTTATTTTCTAACTTTTTTCAGTCATAAAATGTACAATGGAGGGGCAAAAATTTTGCTAATGGAAGGAGTGACTTAGTGACAAAAGTAGCTGTGTAAGTAACTGACTTTCAAAGAGAAAGGCTAAATGTGTTAATGATAACAGTTAAAAGTGTGTTTGTTCTGTAAACTCAATATTGTTTACTTATTTAATGAAAAGCATGTCTGTGAATATCCAATTAGATCACAAAATAATTACTGTTATGTATAACTAAGGGAGTTCAAAAGACCTGAGATGATTTGTAGCTTCATATTATCAGGGCTTGACTATTCATTAAATTTGTTCTGTAGCTTCCATACATCTTGTAGAGGTTTTGGAAAAGCTGGTGTATCTTTCTCTGAAGCACAGATATTTGAAAAGTAATAAAATGTTTTGTCACTTTTGGCCAGGTACAGTGACCTAGGTAAGACAAATGATGCACCAGGTGACCTCATACAAGGTTTTGGGACTCACTGTGATTCTGATGCAGAGCCAGATTCTGAGTCACTATTTCCTTTCTGCACTAGCCCAATGGTCAGTGCCCAAGTCCAGATGTTCTACAGCTTTGTATCTCTACTGCTAACATAAGCAGGCTTGTATTTTCTTTTGGAGGACAAGAGTAAAATATAGTATCTATCCCTGTGGACTAGCTATTATCAGCATTGTCTAAATTTGGCAGTTTATTGAAAAGCTTGGCATAAAGCAAAGACTTTTGATAGGTTTTGACCACATTAATGACAAATTGTGACTGAAGCTGTGTCAGCAGCTGTAATTCAGCTACACAGTAAATGTGCTACATATTTGAAATTATTAAATCTGCAATACCGATTATCAGATTCCTTTTGTAAGTTTTAAAGTGACACATAACTAGATACACAACAAGCAAATCCTTGAAAAGAATGAAAATGTCTCGAAAGGCCTAGGTTTCCTTTCATGTTACAGCAGATTGGTGGATCACCTTATCAAAGTACAAGTTGTTCATATGAAAGAAAAAGAAGCAATATGGTTCCAGAATTCAATATTTATACATAATTTTCCCTTCTTTTAAAAGGTGTGTATATATATATACACACACATATATGATGTATATTATATACACATTTCTTGCCCACTACATGTATTTATATCCTTACACACGCTTTCCTAAATTAAGAAGTAAAAGCCATTAAGTGGAAGGTGACATGTTTTGAGATTAGAATTGATTGATCAGAAGAAATAGAAGCATGAAATCAAGAGACAAGAAGTATTCTAAACTATACAGTCTGGTTCTAAAGACATCACAGCAGTTACAAAAACATAATTGTATTAAAATGCCTTGACGCAAAAATGCTAGCTCAGCATATTACTTTCTGAAGACCTCTTGCCTTGTAATATTGTTACAGAACTGCCAATGCAGTGAGTTCTTTGAAAAATCATCCTTCAGTATTTTGTATGCCTCAGTGATTCATATGCCAAATGAAATTACCATACATGCTGTAACAGAGAAGCAAATATTTTATTCATTGAACTTTTTATGACAATAGTGAATGGTATTTATTTTCAACTGCTAATTTTTTTTCTTTCCCGTATTCCATTCAAACCAATAATTCAAGGTTATTTAACTTAGATAAAATGACTAATGGAAAGGAAAGGTAAAATACTTCGGTATATCTATAAAATGTGTACATGTTTTAATATGTTTAAAATGTATACATAAATATATGTATAAAGTATACATAAACAATGTATGCGTGTAAGATGTCTCCTCTGAGTATGCTAGTCAGCCAGGCAAATATGCAGGCAGTGGTCTAATGCCATTTCAATTTCCTGGAACATCATAGCTGGTCTCCAGCTGCCAGTCCAGAAAGTCTTGGTGCTCACACTGTAGCTCTGTCATATCTGTGGCTGGCTCAGGTACTCCAGGGCCTCTCCAGTGGGACTACATGCCCGTATTTAGGTAGATTAATCCAGCACTGGAGTTTGTAAACTGGAGCTGCACCCAAGGTGACATTAATTTGACACACATTGCATTACTCTTTACTAGGAGCAGATCTGTGGTCAGGCTTTCTGCCTTGGTCGCAGATACAGCTGGTTGATTTTGGGGTGTTTTGTATTGTTTGTCTTGGTTGTATACAGCACAGTTTTTCTCACAGTGATAGGCATGATGGAAGAACTCAAGCAGGTAAGTAAAGGGAATACTGTTGATCATGCTTGGGAAAACTAAGAAAATTGTAAGGCAGCTAAATTGCAGAAATATCGGATAGACACAACTGCTTTGAAAAGGACTGGGATTTCTTGGTACTGGACACAGTTATGTTTGTTCAGGTTGCCTGCTTTAGGCCTGCAGCCTGGTTTAGATTATTTCATCCTGATGAGCTTCAGTTTTATATACGAACAGTAATACTGTTTCCATTTTTCTACGAACCACAGCACCTGAGAGACAGAGATGTTCAGTCTCAATATCGTGATTTGGGAGGAATTTTGGTTCTTCCAGTCAGTAATAGAAATAGCAAAGAACACCAAACAACGCTGAAAACTGATCAAGAATATCCAGTTGCTGCCTTTTTTTTTGGTCTGTTCAGGGAAATCAGGTACCTTTATATAGTGATTCATTTCTCCTGAGTACCAAGAAATGGGCCGGCTAAGGTCATAGAGAAGTTGTTCAAACATGTATTGGTAAGGAAGAGAGAAAGAAGTGATACTTAAATTATGCGAATTATTGTGTGAATGTAAATTGGTGGATTTTCTACAAATATTTTTTCTTCCTTATAAGAAGTTGTCTCAGTTTAGAGACAAATTTAGGAGAAAAACACTCTGGAATGAGTGTTTCCTCTAAAAAAGGGTTCCAACAATCCCTTTCTGCCAATAAGGAATGAATATTAGTGGATGAAAGTGAAAAAAACCCCGAACTGTTTATTGACAAACAAAGTGCCCACACGGTATGAGAAAAAGGTAAATAAATGCTAGATATTGAACTGTCAGACTTTACCCCCTTCCTCCCCCACCCACTGGAACAAAAACCCAAACTGCCAGGGATAAAAGCCCATTGAAGAGCCCCAAGGCTCCCCCTCCCCTGCACCCACCTTAAAGATACAGCAACCATTTTTGGGTGTAAAGCAGACGATCAGGGAATAGACTACCATTAAATCACCCCAAGACAGAAATGTCATAAATATGATAAAAAATCTTAAGTGCAGAGAGCTGCTTTAGAACTTCATCACGTGCGTGTTTGTCACTGATGCCTTGGGGACAAAGTGTTAATCAAATGTATTAATGTTTATTGCTGCTTTAGTTTTTTTTATTCTCTCATTTGCGTGAGAAGATGTCTACTGCACACTTATGTAGTTTAGTTCCTCTAGGCTAATGACACGTTAGAGTTGCTGCAGAATGGTAATAAAACATATGGGTTGACTCTGCATAGTATTAAACAAATTGATTTTTTTTTCTTTCAAATCAACCAGGGGATATTTATTTCATTATCTTCCCGTAAAAGTTACACAGACAGATATTCTCAGCCTCAGATCTACAAGATGATTTGTCTTTTTTTTTTCTTAACTTGCTTTATTTCAATCTAGACTCTAATAAAAAAAGTTTATTTGGAAAAAAATTCTGTCTTGCTAGATGGTAGTTCTCTGTGCCTCATCTTTAAATTAAAAATTTATTGTCTTTTTAGATTAAAAATTTATTTTCTATTCCAGTGTATTTCTAATGTTAACTTTTCCATTAGAAATAGGATTTTACGTTAATGTTAAAGAAGACAATACATCATGAATAATTTTAAAACTTTTGAGTCATCTTAATCTTGTCCTTAGCAATAAAGAGCTTAGCACAGGTTGTAAAACTTGACTAAGAAGCAGATGGACTCTTCATAATGCACTGTGTGTAATCTTGTGTCATCATGGCCTGAGTTGAATGCAATTGTAAACTACATCTTGGACTGCAAACCATACCGTTATATTTTTCTTTTTACTTTTCCTTTCAATTCTGTTTTCAGCCATCTGGAACTGTGTATAGATTAATATCCATTCTGAGTTAAAATTTGACAGAAAACATTGACTGTCTTGTGAGGAAAGTTTTGTGTATTAGGAGCTGTTCCTCAATTAGCCTTCTGTACATCAGTTTCCTCCACTAATTCGTTAGGGGTTTGCATATGCAAATGCCAGACCTCCTGTAAAGTCTACAAAAAAGCCATGCACAGGTCAGCCAGGGATGCATGCTTAGCCTTCCCTGTCAGTCAGACATGGATAACTGAAACCTCCAGGTGCTCCATGGACACCAGTATTGGCTCATACCCTTTTACCATGATGTAAGTTTGCCTTCACTACAGTAATTGAAAACATGTCCCAGGAACAGCAGCATATAAAAATAGCAGCATTTTATAGTTTCCTCTCAAACCAAAATATTCTCATGTCTTTAATCGTCTCCAAATGCCCTTCCCACTTTTCCTCTTCGTGACAGTTTATGAAAGAGACTCAGACCAAAGAAAGAGAAAGGAATCACAAAAAGTCCGTGTTCAAGGTCTTCAAATTTAAACCATTTGTGAATCTACATACAGAAAACTTCATAGCAAATGTAAAGGATCTAAAACACAGAACTGTATATTTAACGTAGCTATAACAGATATTGAAGGTCAGGAATTTGTGATCCATTTGAGGTCCTTTTAGAACACATCTTAATTACAGAGAAGCTGTCGACTAAACGACACAGTTCTTTGGGCACTCCCAGAATTTGGGCACACAGTACACACCAAAATGTGATACCCATCATCATTCATATTGCTGTATTTGTTTGTGTTGTTATATTCATGGAAATGGTCAAAAAAAAAGAGAGATTCTATTGACAAAAAAATAAATTCTTGTTATTTCAATGAGTAAAATATAAATAACAGGTCCAGCAATCCTTCTAACCCTAAGTCTATTCATATATGCAAAGACTTTACATAATGATGTAAAACTCTTATACATAATGATTAAAACTTTTTATTTTATAGAGATTTTATACTAGATACACTAAGATATTACCATTAGAGGAATGTAATGTGTGGGAAAATGTCACAGAATGGTTCTGTATATTATTAATAGTGAAATAAAAATAGTCAGAATGACAGGACAAGGCTGAAAGATAGAAAAACTGTGTGCAGTGTAGTAGGCAAAAAACGTGAGTTTTCATAAATTTGTTTTTATTTTTTCCCTGATATTTTTCATTGAAGAATAGTTCTAAGATGCCTGAAGTGTTGTCAAGTGTAACTCACACGATCTGAAAGGTTCACCACATGCTATTTTTTTACTTTATTTCCTGACGCTTCAGAAAATGCTATAGATGCCTGTAGACAACCATCATTTAGCTCTCCTGGGTGAGTAGCAATAGTAGATCACATGTAGTCATAATGATGCTTTGTTGCCAAAGGAAAGCATATAGACAGACTTTACACTCTCCTGGATCTCAAGCAGTAAAAATATCGTTAATGATCTATGTCAGGCCTTTCACACCATCCTGAATGTTCCAGATGAACTGAGAAGACATTTGGATTTCATGCTTTAACTGAGAGGGGCATTTTTAACATTTTTTTGCTAGCATCTTACTGAGGTTGTTTGTCTGCTCACCTGGGGAAGTTCTCAAACCTGTCACTCATGAGACTCTACTTGGAAGGCATGATGAGATAGCTCCTAGAAATGAAAGATGTAAACAGTGTCATAAATGATTACTGTCTCTTGAGACATGCTCATTTTGCCAGAGGAGTAGAATGTTGAAGCTGGACAAGTGCAGCCTCATTCTTGATTTCAACTGTGATGACTTGCAAATATAGGAAATAGGTAAACATGCTGTGTCCGGAGGGCACATAAATATGACCCAGTAATAATAAGCAGCAAATCCCATTCACTATACCTCAGAAATAGTTTTTCGTTATAACAATTCAAAGTGAGATAACACGTCGCAAAATGCTTGTAGCATGCTTCAGGATGGTACAGTGTTTTCTGTTTTTTCATTTGCTGGGTGTCCTAACACAGACTTCTAAATTTACAGATTTGCTGTGTCTTCAGTCAAAATTAGAGATTATATGGCCTGTTAATTCTGATAGCTATTAATAGATTAAATATTTTTCTTTTTTTCCTTCATGTCTCAAAATTGCCACTTAAGTGACATTTTATCTTTAGTTTTCTAAAATAGATGTATTTGCTAAAGATAAAGGATAAAATCCTGGCCAACACAGTTATCTGTGACTTCAGTGTACCTAGGATGTATATTAAGTTGCTGAGTCTTCCTTTCAGGACAAAATTACAGATTCTGAAGCAATTCATAGAGCACTACTAGATATTTTTTTAAAAATGTTATTTAGCGTTAACAGCAAAACTCAGTGTAGAGTTGTAGAATACACCAAATGCACCAAAGAGAAAAATGATCCAAACTTTACGTTTCCTCAGCCTTATCAAGTCACTCTAGGTGACTTGAAGTATGGCATTCTTTTTATCTGAGAGTAATTCTTTGTTTAGTTTTAGCCTTTTATCTGAATGTATTCAGCACATTTTCAAGATCTCAGGATTTACAGTCAGGCCAAAGATCATGGTTAGTGCAGCTGTAGTATTCAGCTACTAAAAAGAAAGTGTTTTTCATAGAATCCACAGAATGGGTTGGAGGGGACCTCGAAGATCATCCAGTTCCAACCCCCCCATTGTGGGAAGTGACATCTTCTCCTAGACAAGGTTGCTCAAAAACCCATCCAAACTGGGATTGAACACTTCAGAGATTAGGCATCCACAACTTCTCTGGGAAACCTGCTTCAGTGCCTCACCACTCTTACAGTAAAGAATTTCTGCCTAATATCTAATCTAAACCTACTCTCTTTCATCTTAAAACCATTCTCCCTTGTCCTTGTAAAAAGACTCTCTCCAGTTTCCCTGTAGGCATCCTTTAGGAACTGGAAGGCCACTAAAAGGTCTCTGGGGAGGCTTGTCTTCTCCTGGATGATCAGCCCCAATTCTCCCAGCCTGTCTTCATAGGACAGGTACTCCAGCCCTCTGATCATCTTTGTGGCCTCCTCTGGACTCATTCCAAGAAATCCAGTTCTTTCTTGTGTTGGATGAATTTTAATGCTGTCCAGATAAAATGGGAACACAAGCAAATTTATAGTTTTCTAATACTATTCCTAGAAAATTTGACATATCAAAAATGCTGACCAAGACAGATTCTGAAAACCAGCAGGAAAGATTGTTTAACAGATAGTTTTAGAGAAAATGCCTTTTGACAAAATATGATTAAGAATCAACTCAGCCTTAAACATCACTGGTTTAATTGTACAGGGGAAAAGGAGGGTTCTAGAATTGATTTTGCACTTTCATGATTCATTAAAAAACCTCAACTTGGTTTCCTGTAGAAATACACCTGAAAAGATGAACAGCAGAATTACAGCGCTGTTCAGATTTTTATAATTTTGGCTTCATAATATGAGGGAAGTGTATGAGTGTGTGAATCAGCACATACAGGTAGCCAAGGCAACCACCAAGCCAGAACTAAAATGCGAGGAGTAGATTTATTTCATCACCTTGCTAGCAACGCTGGGCATCAGAGACACATGGGGACACAGGCTCTGTTAGGCTTAGCTCATCCTAGCAGCAAGCAGTGGGGAGAGGGAGGCCTCGCTGCCTGCCCCAGTATAACAAAAGGCTTCCACATGTCTGTGAGAGTGTGTTATCTCTCTACAAGAGTTTTGCTTCTCAAAACAGGCAGAAGATAAACCACATTAGGCATAAAAAATGTGAGTTTCCCCACACCGACATTTTTATTTATAGCAATTTTTAGCATTCCCAGCTGCAAGATCACTTTGAGTGAGACTATTCCCTTCTCCTCCCCAAATCTTCCGGTTTTAACCCTTTACTCCCAACAATGAGGTTGAACACCACAAAACTTCTGGATTTTCTGGTTTTATTTTCAGACCTGTAGTTGGATTTAACACTTCTGAATTTGATAGATTAATAAATGGCACAATCTGAAGGTTGTCTTTTCAGATCTCCCCATCAGCTTTAGGAGTGTTCCCACTGGTACTGTTCTGAGCTGCTTTGGGCAAAGATTGGTTATTGGAGTGCTAGTTTGTGGTCTGTGAAACTTGAAGCAACCAGCGCAACATCAAATTCACCTTTACCTTTTTCCTTAGGGCTTAAACTTCACATCCAGAAGTGGAAGTGGTATTGTCACTCTGCACGTCTCAGTTTTAATGTCATGAGGTCATTTAGTGGTGGAGAATCCATTTCCTAATATCTCGATTCTCCTATGGAAGTTAAAGCTTCATACCATTTTTCACTCATCCACAGAAATGCCGCAGCGTGGGGCAGTGGTGAATGCCGCAGCCTTCCCAAAAGGGTCCCCAGCCAGGGGAAGCCACTTCAGCACAAGGGGCCAGACGAAGGACAGCAGGCACACACACTCCCAATGGAGCAGGGCACACGCACACACACAGGAGAGATAAGGCAGCAACTGGCAACAAAGGAGGCAGGAAGGGTCTTCTCTATGGGGTTCAGCAACTGGGTTTATTGGACAGGCCTGGTGCAGAGGTACCAGACGCAGAAAATAAGAGTGAGGGCAGGGTACAAGGTTTATATCTGGTGAGGAACGGGCAGGCAGAGTAACAGAGCCAATGAGCTGAGGGTCAGGGGGCGGAGTAGTGGTCAGGGAACCAACAGGGGTACAGAGGAGGAGGGATTAAGAGAAGGGAGCCAATGGGGCTTACAATCGAAAAGAAATTTCCAGAGGGTGTACATATAAGTGCTAAAACGGATGGAGAACACAAGCCAATCCCAAATGGGGAAAATACATAAATTAACATAATTGGTGTAAGGGTCTCTGGGGCCTCACCCTAACTTACCAGGAGGTTGCACCCTGTGGGCCATCCTACTAGCAGGCTGTTTTTGTTGGCATTTTCACAACATCCTTGTGGGGTGCAATACAGAAATAAATGGCTCACTGGGTTTCCTAAGCTAGGAATAGGTGGAAAGAGATCTAAGAAGATCTGTGCGTTTATACTGTGTGTGTAAGTGTTCTCATGTGACAGTTATGGATATCAAAATGTTCTTAGAGTTAAAATTTTGGTGTGTGTGTGGGGAAATCACTGTAAATCCCTTACAGTTGTGTATAGATGAACAGATGTCAAAAGAGAGAAGCTGGTCAATATATACAAGAGGAAAATTATTCAGGATACCATCAGCACACAAAAATGAGCAAGATGTGGCTATTTACACTCTGAAGTCAAGTGTAAGTTTTTTATTCAGCAGCTTCCAACCCACCTCTTGAACTGAATCACTCAACAATATTGTGGGTTGCCATTTATCCTGCCTTCCTTGCTTTTTTTATTCTCTACTGAGAGCAGAAGAGAACTATGGAACAGTTATTTTCATGACACTGAACAGTTGATTTTTGTTCCTTTTTCTATTATATTGACAACTATAGTGATATATAAATAAAAATACTCTCTTCTAGAAAAGCCAGAATTTAAGAAAACAGTAAAGACCCTTTGTTCAAATGAATGATCAAAATGTCTTTTTTGTGTGGAGATTTTAATCGTAAATCTTTCTCTTCTTCTTTCTCTGTTCTTTGACATTTAGCTGCTAAATTCAATAGCTTTCATTAGGAAGAAGGTACTGTTTCTGAAGAAGAATGTGACTCTTACTTTCCTTTTGCCTTAAGATTTGGCACTGGCATTATTTATACTTTTATCCAATAAAGAGAAGCTTTCTGGAAAGTGATTCATGTTCTGTCTGTTTAAAGAATGCAGTGGCATATACTCCCCTCAAAAGGAAGAAAAAGAAGGGTTTTTAGGCTTTTTTTATGTCATGTCTCTCCTCTTTATATCATTTTAATGGTTCCTTCAGTTTTTTTATGAAACGGAGGCTTTATTGACTAGTCAGCCTAAAACAGAGTGCTAAATATTATATATGAGCTAAATAAGTTGATTGTTATTTTGCCAACTAGATGTCTGAAAAATATGAAACTCCTCATTGTAATCATCTAAGAAGAATGCTCATTTAGTCTCTGAACAATCTATAGCGATGTTACTTTTTGGTTTTGTTTGCATTTATTGCCAGAAGGGAACTGAAGAATTACAAAAAAACTATCACATCTGGGGAGAAAAAACAGTATTTTAGGAAAATTATTTTTTACTTTGATTGAAATAATAGTTCATTCCATCAATTTTTTGGAGTTTTTTTAGATGGACTTCCTCTTCTAAAATAAACAGTGGGTTGTGAAGGCAAAATCCATTCTTCCTTAGTATATATGCTCACGGTATAGCAAGAATTAATATTGCCTGTTTGCTGTTTTTCTTTTCCAAAATCATCCCTTAAACTTGCTGCTTCCTTTCAAATATTAGAGAAATAACAGAAGCCTCCAGACACACAACATGCTAAGCTAATTCTAATGCTTGAGCTGCCATATTTTTAGAGTAACAACTGTAGTAGTCCTTAGGACAGCAAAGCAAGGGAGATATTTTCTGGCTAAGGAGAGAGACCTCATGCTAAAAGGCTAAAGGCTACTACTCTAAATAAACTTATTTGCAGATGGAACTTAGGTGCTCCTTATGTGCAGGAAAGTTTTTTAAGGTTTCAGTGGAAGCATTAACAGCTGCAGGGTTCCAGTGTTGGTGATGCCAGGCATTTAGCTTCTGTCTCCAGAATCAGAGTACCAGTCAACTAGTACAATTTTTTTAAAGTTGGACCATTAACAGACATGTTTCTTTTTTTTAGGGATTTAAAATGCACAGTATCAAGTTTTGTATACAACTGAGTTGATTAATCTTTTTTTCCAAGAAAGCTACAGAGATTATGTAATTGTCTGACTGCAGATGCCAGTGGCTCTAAGGAAAACATTATGTACTACAAACTCCTGATAAACCCACAGGAATGGCTGCCTTACAGCAGAGACTGTGAGGCCTGAGTTACATCACTGAAAACAGGAATTATCAATCAAAATAATTTCTTGAGGCAGAACATGCCTTATTCTGCTGAAGAAGAAAGATTCACACCCATTTGCATGAGAACAGAGGAGGAAGAGAGAAAAGGCCAAAGTTCACATGAATCTTTGAAGGTTCTTTAGGAAATCACAGAATATTTGAGGTTCGAAGGTGCCTCTGGAGATCAACTACACCAACTCCACTTCTCAAACCAAGGTCAGCTACAGCACATTGCTCATGTTGAATTTTGAGGATCTCTGAAAACAGAGACTCCACATACTCACTGGGAAGCATGTGCCAGTGCTTTGTCACCCTCACAGTGACAAAGTCATTCCTAATGTTCAGAGGGAACCTCCTATGTTTCAGGTTGTGCCCATTGCCTCTGGTCCCATCACTGAGCACCACTGAGCAGAGTCTGGCTCTGTCCTCTTTACATGGTCCATTCAAGTATTTCCATACATCAATGAGATCCTCCTGCACCTTCTCTTCTTCAACAGTCCCATCTCTTGCAGCCTTTGACATGACAGATGCTCCAAAACCTTTGTCAGTTTTGTGGCCATTTTTTGGCCTCACAGCTTTCAAACTACTAGTTTTTTTCAAGGATGTATGTAAAAATAATATTCAAAGCCAGTCTATAAAGCTTATCATAAGAGGAGTAAAGCGAGTTACAAATGCTTGCTTTTTCAAGAATCAAACTATATTTTCATAAAGTTTTAATGTATGGGTAGACTTTGGGTGCTGTTAACCAGTCTCTTGTTACTTTGAAAGCCAAAAGAATTGCAGGGAGAGATTGGTGAGAGAATCTTTTGTGTCTGGGAGGAAGCAAAGGAAAAATTGCTAATTCATAAAGAAGGCGGGGCCCAGACTTAGCACCTTTGAAGCTCTTTCAAACTATTTCTTAATTCCTTTTCAAGCAGTACAGAGTTTTAGAATGAGCTGTGAAGGGTTCATGTATGGAGATGTGTAAGACTCATATCAAGAGAAGTGTTCATAGCTTCTTGCATCTTTTAAGGGCCTTGTAAAACCCTGGTTCTTGCTCAGAGAGTTTATTTAAAAGGGGCTTATGGTACTACTTTTTCCTGAGGTGAGCACACAGGAGAAACACAACAACGTTCTCAGGAGATTAAAAAACAAACTTTACTGGCAAACTTTAGAAGGTCAGGAAGTTGACAAAATTTAAAGCAAACATTCAATCAAAACAAAGCATTTCACAAAGCATTGACTTAGCAAACTCTAACCCATCTAAGCTTAAGAAGAAATAAGGAGGAGAAGAGGACAGAAATAGAGAAAAGCAAGATACAGCTATGGCCTCTTGGATCCTAGCATGGATCATGGAAACAGTGCTGGATTGTAGAAAGTGAAGGATTTTTGGATGAAGCTTAACCAGATGTTTTTCTGCAAATCCTATGTGCACCACAAGAATGAATTAGAATGAGTGTGTAGTAAAAGCTTCCAAAAACCCAACAGAATGTGCTTCGCTCTACAGAACCCCTTGTTGCAGTGCACAGAGTTGCTAATGTAAAAGACAGCCCACAATGCGCTTACACATGCCCAGGAAATAACTTTCTTTGTCATTCACAGAGAGACCGTTTGGAGGTGGAAGGTTCCACCTTTTTAAGAGAGAAATTGAGCAGGTGATGGATCATTTGTAGTAGCAGCTTCTTTGTAGTTAAAACTATACAAAGTGTTCAGATGAAGCTTGCAGGTTAGAATTCAGTCAGTATAGAAGTTGTCTTTGCAGCATCTGGGCCACTGGTTGATTTGCTTCAGTACTGGTGGTGTACCTCTGGGGATATGGTTTGTTTTCTTTTCAAATGTTGACACTGTTAAACTAATGATCTGAGCAAACTTATCTTAACATACTTATGTGTATGAGTATATACGCACACGCACACACAGTAGACGTGCACACCAAACATGCTGTAGTGTTCATAAAGCCCTCTACTCTGCCTTTCTTCAAAGTTTTTTTCACAGAAATTTTGCTGAAGGAACTTTTGCTTGCACACGTATAAAAAAAGTCAATGTGTCCTCAAACAGCTGTTTCTATGTAAAATACATTAATGTAGTTAATTAGTATTGACCTTTTAGAATATTCATCATGCCGTTGCTTTATTATCCTGAAAGTTCACTTTAAAGGAGGTATAGCTGGTCCTGCAGGGAGAGGCTGAAAGAAAACGCAGTTGGGTTTTAATTTTATGCTAAAGTAACCGATTTCTGCTGGATAGCCTTAATTTGCATCATCATTATACATACCCTATTTATTTTGTGCTACTGTAAACTTTCTTAGATTATATTATTCTTTATGTGATTACTTTGGTAGAACACAGAAGTTGCTTTTACTGAAATTGCTTAATAGTCCTGCTTTAGCGTATTTTCCTGCAAAACCAAATGTTTTTATCCAAATAAGCAAAGTAATAAAGATTCCTCAAATACCATCACCTGTCCATTGAAGAATAATCATCAAGACTACTATTAAGGACCTTTTAATACCTTATGTGAATTATTTCTTGTGAGTGTTTAGTCACTTTGTGTAAAGATGGTTAAGGTTATTGTTGTTGCTTACTTGAGTTTCCCTGTTTTCTGTTCGTATTTTTCTGGAGCTCTACTGTGCAAGCTTCATCTGCTGTTTTAGAAAGAAAGTCAAGTAGTAATGATCTAATAGTAAGCCTATCAAAAAAAGAGCTGATGCACGTCATAGCCATGGATATTTTTGTATTCCCCTATTTAGACTTTCCACATGAAAATGAAAAATCTTTGACATACTGTTTCTATATCCAAGTTATAAACAAGAGGTGCAAACAAATGACTGAAAATCTACATTGCTTCTTATATACATATTCTTCTTTTTCAGAGTTTTCAGAGTGCTTCCCACTGCATTGGAGGCTTGTGCCTTGCAAAATGCCAGTCTGGATTTCTGCAGTTTTCAAATTAACACTGCTACATTGGGGTTATTCCAGTGTATCTTGCCTAACTAGCTGGTGGCACTACTAGATTTTCCAGTTTACAAGTTACTGACTACCAAAGATAGGGTATGGGGACAGTCACTCCAAAACAGAGGCCGTCTCAGCAGGGCTAATTCAAGAGTTTGATATTTATCTATGAGGTCATGTAGTGAAATAAACACATTTCTCTTGTTTTCATATTAGTATCAAGTATATTTGATAATCTCTAGGTTACCATAAAAAAAAGCATCTGATTTCATAAATGAAATGGAGTCAGTGAAATTTCTGCTCTGACATTTTTACGCAGGCTGGAAAAGGAATTATTCATAAGTCAAAAGGCTTGTAGTGGGTCACACAAGTGCAGGAAGCAACAATGTCCTGCTGCACCAGCAGCAGGACAAACTTCCTTTGGATGGGAGGACTGTCTTAATCATCTCTCCAATAAGTCAAAAAGGTAAATAAATGTGGGAATTGGGAAGAAGTGAATGTGTTTATAACTCCAAGAGAGCACATAGAGAAATAGTCTATAAACCCAGTACGTTTAAGTAGGAGCAGATGCTCATTAAGGACATACAGCGGGAACTGAGGACAGCAGGATTCCTGAGACTATATCTGGGAGCTGGATATACAGAGAAATCTGTTAGATTGGATGTTCACTCATATAGCTTAAATATAGATTACTATAAACATTTGCAACTGTTTTCTGTTTTACATTTGCTATGAAGTTTTTTTTTATTCTCCCTAACTGAGTTAAAGAAAATGTTGAGGTGCATCAAAATGCTTCTCACTCATTTGGGGAGAAGGAAGGCTTGAATACAAAACCTGAACTGCTGGAGACACTTTTTATGATAACCTATCTTTGCAGCAAGTTACTTTCAGGCTTGACACATAGGCATAACTTGTCCCAATCTGAAAATTAGCATCTCAGAAGCCAGGAAAGGGACTTTCTCACTCAGGTGAAATTTGGGATGGTTTTTTTAATGTGAAAGTAATAGAAAGTTCACATGAATGTCCCAAACCTCAAAGGTCCTTACAGTTGTTCCTACTTGAAAATAGAAATACAGCCCTTTACTAAGTGTATTTTCAAAACTTACCACAGTTTGCCCCAAATCTCTGTGTGGTGCTGTTCTGCTGTGCAAAACTATTTTGACTGGATCACATGAGAGTAGAAGTGGGCAATTTGGGCAGAGCTAGGCAGGTAAATACAAGGATGTATGGAGATACTTGTATTTCCCTGAACTAGTTTTTTCTTCAGTGTCTGGTTCCAGCATCAGGCATCAAATAAAGCATAATTAAAACTCCTAACCTGGTTTTGCCAGTGCTGTTGTTTCTGCTGCTGCCATTCATACTGTCAAAGGACAATTAATCTCACTGACGAAATAAAAATACTTTTTAGGGGGATGCAAATTCAATGCATCTTACTCAGCACTTGGTCTGCCATAAAGGTAGGCCATCTCTGACTGTATGTGAAGACTTTACACTTCCCATGGGCAGTAAAGAAAAGAATTTTTAACCAGTGTCATGCTTCTTTCTGTACCTGATGATTAATGTGCTGGTAAAAACTTCATGCACACTTAATCATTCATAACCAAATATAACTGATTCTGTGCTTCTAAAAGCTTCAGCATTTATAATTAAATGACAACAGTGGAAAGAAACCTGCAAAATCTGGAACTAGACAGTTTGAAAGCTTAATAATAGTGTTTAAATCTTCCTCCATATTGCACAGGGGTATTTAAGGGGACTTCTTGGTGGGTTTTATAATGAGGGAGGGACAGCTCCCCCACAGTATTTTCTGGGGTACACTCTGTTTCCTTGACTAGGGAGGAAAAAAAATGGGGCAGTGCCAGACCCACCTAAACATCTTCGCAGAAATATATCTTACAAACTTTGTTTGAAGCCATGGGCATGAATTTTCAGCATTTAAGTTTAAAGAAAATGCTCAAGAAGACAGATTGCTGGCTGTGAAGATTGTAAAGGGGAGAGAAGGGGCAGTCTGAGATTCTGCTTTCTCATCTAGGAACTCTCTTTTACTAAATTAGGGTGTTCATTAGAAGTAAATTATTGCCAGTGTTACAAGACAGTCCTATCAGTTGTTCCTTCACCTGCCTCACTTTAGAAGAGACGGAAATTTAAATTTAATCTCCCAGCATGTGAGAGGGGGCTTCAGCCTCTGAAGGACTGGATGGAAGTACGTGCATGTTCTCAGGTCATAGCCTAAGTGCAAGCTCACATTAGAAAAAAGACAGCTCATGAATTTTGGCTAAATTTAGATTGACCTGTTGTTTCTCATAAATTCAAGAATATAGACTCATTATTTTTCAAATTGTTGCTTCCTGTAACTTTTATGATTTAGCATAACTCATCAAAAGTTGTTTATCTTAGATAAAAACTGAGTATTACCTAAAACATATATGTGTATTTAAGACAATTTGCCTACGGATATAAACTGTTTTCTGAGAATGTTTGGCATTATACTTTTAGTATTTTCCTGTAATCCAATAAAATAAATAAATAAACCCACTTTTAAATTCATGTTTTTGAACAGACTTTTTGCTGTTTCATTCACTTGGGAAGATGTCAGGCAGTAGTAGAGGGGAATAAATTACAAGATGTTTCCACCCTGTGGGTTTTTTCTTTTCCTTTTTTTGTGTTCCCCAAAGCAGGTGTAATAGATGGATCAGTGGTCTAATCTATTAATTCCCTGAAGCTTGAAAGAGATATCTTAGGGCAAAAGAATGTGGAAGCTATCTAAAGCAATGCAGTATTCAATTATTTATTTGCCTCTGTCCTTAAAAATTTCTCCAGTTCCAGATCTTCCCATTCCTTTTATATAATTAATGGGGGTATAAAACACAGCTCAGAGAATCTTGGCTGGATTTGAAAGCACACGTACTTTTTGTTCACCATAGAAAGTACACAGGCATATGCACAGCAGCTTCTGCTTATTTGGTCAGCAAGTACTTGACTTATGTCACATGTTTCACTGTGTCCTGAAAGTGAAGACACCTGTTTCACCAAACTCATTAGTTGTAAGTGCAATTTGCAGGAACATATTCGCATAGATGTATAAAATATATGTAGAAATGTTCAACTGAGTGTATTTATAACATCTTTTTTAGGCCTAAAGTGTTATTTTAACTTAGTCATGCTGAGATAGACCTCAGAAAGTGGCATATTCCTAACAGTTAGTGGCATATTCCTAACAGTCACCATAGGCAATGTTTTGCAACAGGAACAGAAATCTCCACTCCAAAATACAGAATGGATGATGGCATGTTCTTGGAAAGTAAAAGGTTTAGTTATATTCTTCTGGCTGAAGAGAGTGTTGAACCCAGATCTTCCATTTAAGAGGTAGACTCTAAGGTGAGAACCACCACTGCACTCATCAGGTGCTTCTTTGCTTCTCTTTCTTGAAAAAAATTAAGAAACAAACTGGTTGCCTCAAATAGGACATGTAAAATCATTGCTGTGTCATTGCAGAAATTCCAAGTTATTCATCCCACCACTTCATAAATCCCCAAATAGATTCCAGATCCCATCTCTCTTCAGCTTTTGGGGTTTTTTTAGCTTGTCATAGTCAACTATCAACAGATGCCTTACTCCTAGACACTCTCTTTTCCTTACCGATGAGAAAGCCCAGATGGGAATGGGTAGCTACAAACTCACACAACCCATGCTCTGAACCAACTTGGCATCAGATTTGTGAAAGTAAAACTCTCAAAAATCAGTGGCTAGACTTCTGAAAGTATGTATGTACCAAAGATTATTTTAAATATCAGGTTTTGTACAGCTGAGGATACAAAACCCAATCATTTGATACCTGTGGGACTTTGGCTCCTAAAGACACAGGGGACTTTGAAAGACATTGACTTGTGCATCCATTCACTGCAGTAAATTGTAGATATTTGTTATATTATAATAAAAATAAGCCTGGTCTCAAGTAGGATTTTAAAAATACAGCAAATGCGCGTGGGCTTTGGGTTTTTTTTTTTTTTAAGCTGATGTTGGAGACAGATAAATGTGATAAAGAATATCTAGAACATTTTTATTAGATTATTAATGTGTGTCACATATATTGTTATCCATACTGAGAAAAAGTGTGTGTGTTTACGAAATTAATTAACGGACTTGTAGGCTAAGAGTTCTCCAAGAAATATAAAAAACTAAGTTATATGGTTGAACAGAGAATGCACTTTGTATTTGGATTCCCTGTGTATTTTTAAGGTAAGTAAAATGCAGTAAATGCAGCATTTCACTACTGATGAAGTCTTCAGTTTCTGGAAATCACCCATCTCTGATAACTGAAGACCGACCAGTCCAGCTGGGGACACTTGTGTATACTGTTTTCCACAACAAATATTTTAAAATGCAGTGCATACTTTTTTCTTCTACCTAGAAACCCGTGATATAAGAAAATGTGCCCATGGATAAACGCATTCTGTTTCAGAGCAGCCCTCTCCCAGGCTTGCTAGACTGATCTGCATAGCTCACAAGATTCTCTGTAAGGAGACAAATGTTCTATTGAGGTCGCAAGGACTAGTGTTTTCTTAAAATTCAGGTCCTGTTTTACACTCTGATTTACTAATCTGAGCCTTTCAACAGGAGAAAATGGATGCAAAAATCATACTATTAAGTATGGTAAATACAGTAATTTATAGAATTCAGCCCCTGCAAGTTGCCTATACAGAGGCTGACAGAATTATTTATTTCTCTGTGTCTGGATCTGATTTGGTACTAGAAACACCAAAGTAAATACAGCTTGCCCTTGAAAAGCACTCAGGTTTAGGAATGTGAGGCAGTATCTTTATTTTGAAAACTGTGTGAGCTCTATGGATAACAGGTTTCTCAATTTGCACACATTAAGGAGACCTTTCATGTTGTTTTTAATGTTTAGTTGACAGTAACCCAGGTCATGATGTGTGACTCTGGAAGCAGAGTGAATGAAAGCACAACTTTTCCTTCCCGTTTGTGAGAAATGAGAGAGCGGGGAGGAGGGTAAGTGTCTTAGCAGCTGTCATTGCCAAAGATTATTTAAAAGCTGTAAAAGCCTTCATTTGCCTTCAGGAGTTGTGACATATGGTCAGAAATGGTTTGAAGATTTATTGTCATCTTTGTTGGATGAGATTCAAAGTGTTCTTTAACAAGGATCTTGTCCCTCATCATCCTTGGAAAAATCCTTCGGAAATTGTAAAGCATACAGAAAGCAGACAGAGCATCAGAGTTGTTAATGATTTTTTTTCTTTTTTTTTCAAGAAAGTCATTAAGCATGGTTTCCAGATGAAAGAAAGGAAATATTCATGGTAAAAGTAAACCTTATTTTTCACTTGCTATCCATTTTTTTTTTGTGTGAGACCATTTCATCATATGCATTAATGACAGATTGTTCCTTACCCAGTTAATTAAATTTCAGGTGGAAACTGTGCACGCTACATGTCACAAAGCCATCCAGTTGTGATTTGAAGGCATAAAGCTTCTCCATGCATTTACAGCTATCCATTTTGTCAGGACCTCCCTCCCCCAGTAGTTAGCAGATGTGGATTTCACATTTTGAAGGCATGATGAGACCTTTCTGCCCATAAAAGCCCATCAAAACTTGTGAGGCCAAGAAAGCAACGGGAAGGTACCAAATGACAGGCTGCCCGATCAAGCAGAGTAAAGGCTAATAGCAAAGGGAAGACAATTGCCTGAGCACAGAAGTACTTAGAACCAAAAATAGCCCCAATAGCAGGTCTGCAAATGGTAATGGACAAATCATCTCTAACTTAATTTTCCAAGCTGAAGGTACGTGGAACAGTACTGTGTCTCTGTATCTGCTCTCACTCCCACTGCCTGCTGCACCTGTGGGGATTTAGAATAAAGCCCGACACAATGAATACTGAAAGGCACATTGATCTCAAGGTATATGAGGTACCAGTGAGATATGGCAAAGGGCACCTTTCTCATCCCTCTCAAATTTTGCATAAGTCACACTGATTTAAGCTTTAGCTGAATAAAATCCTCCAATCTTAGCAGGCTTGACAAGAATTTATTGTGTTCCAGCAAGAAAATAACATGGAAACATAATACTCCGATCATATTTTTAAAGGTAACTTCACAGTATAAAGTTATGGCACTTGCATGGTAGAATTATTGTTACTTTCAGATTCAGTGTCCTTGGCTGTTTTCTGAATAACAATAATAGATCACATAAGCAGGAAGTGACTGTTTACATATGTAAAACTTCTCACTGTCTCTTAAATCCAAAGTGCTGCCACATTACTGCTTATGGTGGGAGGACGTGAAAGGCACTGTGCAAGCCTTTCACACTTGCATGCTGACTGTGTGAGGACCATGAGGAAAGTGATTTGGTAGTGGTGACAGGCAGAGAAGCTGAGTAAACTCATTTTCACCAGGGCTTCTTGGAGCACATGGAAAAATGAAGATCGGTAAGGGGAAGACAGACTTGATCTGACTATTGGACAGGGAGTTTTATCACTCCCTTGATTTTGTTGCTGTTGTCACTGAAGTTTTCTAGTCCTTTTGGTAGGAAGGAGAGCATCTGAATAACTTATTGTCATGCTGTTTGCTGTGTTTCCAGGTCCTGTGAAATCTCAGTCAGGATTACAGAAAAGTAAAACCACTCAGTCCAACATGCATTTACCATCCAGGACAAAAGAAAAAAATATGTTCAAACAGAAACTATTTCATCTAATCTGTTATGTTCTGGTCATCATAAGTGAAGACCAATTAGGTCTGTCCATAGCTGTCCTCTGACAGGGGGGCCATCACACTTCTATATTCAGTTCTCTCCCTCGAGGCGTTGCTTAATGCAACATGCCCATGGGTGTGCAGCAACTTCCATGTGCCACTCCTAACTTCATTTTTTCCATACAAGCCACTGTGGAAAGGAAAGTGGTCCATGATTGTCCTGCTTCAGGGGTTGTTCTTCAGTGTTTTTACCTATTTTATTCTTTCTTCAAGTGCCCCGAACTTTCTACAGAGCTTCATTCTTCCTCGCAGGAGCTATACTTTCCTAGCAGCAAGACCTTCTTAACCCTCAGACTGTATTTTTTTAGTCTTGATTTGCATAAATTTGCAGAAACCCACCAATATAGGGCTTCCCATCTGCTTGCACTATTATCACTGAGTGGTAGGAATAACACAAATGTTCGAAACAGAGCTGCCAGACCTGCCTGAGATGCTCTCCTTTCTCATACAGGGGCTGCTGCAGTGCAGCAAGTTGAAGCCAAACTTCCAGGCATGAATGCCACTTGCCGCTGTGCAAACCGCCCCCTTCCAGTCCGTCCCAGGGTTCAGACTGACAAATGTGTTACTAGAGGAGCACAAATGCGGTGGGAATGTCACCATCGAGGAGAAGTGTAGGTCCTCAAAGAGCATCGTGGTGCTCCTGATTGTGCTGGGAGGGAATTCTCTGCTGTCAGAGAGGCATGAGTGTGCCAAATACCTGATGGGCAAGGCCACTGCTGCTCCCCTGGAGGGGGCTGTCTTCCTAGCGCCCATCTCCAAGTCAGAACTATGGGGTGGAAATCAGGGAGGAGTACATGGTAACAGAGATGTTTGCTGCAGAGTGGGAGGAGAACCAGCCTTGATAAGGAGCAAAATAAATCCTTTTCTTTCCACACCTACATCTTGAATAACTAGGATGAGCTATCCAAGGTGATAGTGAAGCAGCCTTGTTCCATGAAAGATGAATCAATGCAGGCCCATGTATGGTGCCTCAGAAATTTCTCCAACAGGATATGCCTCACAGTTTGTGAGATGCAGAACTAAGCCCTAACAGTTTTCTGAATCACTTGAGATTTGTTCCTTATTAATGCTAATTTGAATTTTCTCGAGAACATTGGTAGCAAGTCTGTCACTGGCAGGAAGTCATCCTTTTTATTTTTAAGGATGGAAAGATTATACTTGGAAGCAAATCTTAGTCCTTTTCATTTGATTTTTACATGAATCACTCAGGTACCACTCCATGATTTAAATTAACCTTGTTGCTACAGTTACATAGAAATTCATGCTCTCTGATGGCTTTTAATTCCTAGTCTATCTTCAAACACCTGTTTTTGAACATGGAGCCAAGGCAAATATATGACATATATCAGCTCAAATATATTGCTGGGAACTTGTAATAACCTGTCCCATGGATACTTATTGTCTCATTAAATAACTTATGAAAAGGAGTTTGAATTATCCACATTAAATGATAGCTAGGAGACCCACATAATGAATTTATAAGTTTATCCTAATCAAATGCTGTTTTCCAGATATAATTTCTTGACTGAGCCTTGGGCTAAGGACAGCTCAGTAGGGGTCTAATTATAGTGATGCTTCTAGTGTGAGAAACAGTTGCTTTCCCTTATGGGAAAGTTTCTGTCGACTACTAGGTCAAGATAATGAAGCACTGTTTGTAAGTCTGGAAAACTGCAAGTAATAGCTGCTTTTCTTAGAAGTTGATGTAGATGGTTTTGAGGAAGTTTGTGAAATACTGTGAAATACTTATCATTGCTTCCAGAAAGTAATTCCAGTGAGTAGGATGAATAGGCTACTGTACTTTATTTAATATACTGCATTAGAAATGTCAGCATGCATGAGAATAACAGATCATGTGGGTGAAGGAACTATTGCTTCTAAAAAAAAATCAATATATAACCATTAAAATAAAGCCTCTCTTCAGTATAATGGGGGACAACATTTTCAAAGAGCCTATAGTATGCCTACAAAGAACATTCACTCCAAGAATAGGTGCTATAACTGATCTTGCCATTCATGCACAATAAAACTCTTTTGTCTCTTACATTTTGGGTTTACACAGTAAGCTGCAGGTCTGTAAATACAAACGAAAGTGGAGATTTTTTTTGTAGCTGTACAAAAATAGTAATTAATTCTATTGTTGTGCACACGTTTTAAGAAAGGAGCAGAATAATAGAGTTAGACTCTCTGGATGTGTGGCATTAAGCATTTTGAAGAAAGCTGAATTATATGGGCAACAGAACATTAAGACAATCAGGCTTTTGACTTAGGCCTTAACTGCTGCACAGCTATTAGCACGTTGCATACCAAGGTCAGGGAAGATTTTCTTTTCATTCTCTGGTGTGAAGACATGTGGTCTCAGAAGAGGAAAAGGCAAGCAGATCTGTGTTTGGATTCTTAGGTATTGCTTTGAGGCAGGATTCTGCAATTATTTTGCATAGTTTTTGTTGCCACTGCATCTATTCTGTTTTACTTTTAGCTTAGGGAATAGCTTAATATACTGCTATCAGTGGCGCATTTCTTTCCCATCAAACACTGCCATAATTTGCAGTACAGAGTGTAAAGTTGATGAAAAAAATACTGGTATGTGGTTTTCTAGCATTAGCTATAGTTGATTATAGGTTTCTTAAGAAAGTCAGACAGAAATTATGAGAAAACAACATGATCTTCCCAATATGTAAAAAGAGTGTCAGGGGATTTCTTTCTTGCTATTGATTTGGCTCTGATAGAATCTCCCATATTTTTTCTCACATCTCTTGTCATTGAGAACTATTTCTTAGAATAGGTTTTAGACAAGTTGTCTGACTAAATCCGTCTGATTGTTATACAGTGTTGGAGTAATGTTGACTTTCTTTTGTGTAAAAAATCATTGCAAAATTGGGCCTTTGAGATGTATGGGCTTCAGTCTCTTTTACCTCTTACTGGAGGGTGTAAAGAGAAAAAGGCTGATAAAATACAGGGCCTTTTGCAGCTTGGAATGAAGGGCTGCTTTTCAGATCTCAGTAAATAAACTGAAGTGAATATGAGAAGAAAGAAATGCAAAAATACGAAACCACATAAATACAGTACAGAATATTTGATTATAGTCCCAGAATTCCTTTTTTACCTTAGGAATTCTATGAATGGTCATTTTTGCTTTTGTTTTATAATAAGTGAAACATTTGCAGTACTTAGAAGGGATAGACAAAAACCTCAGGAAAAGAAAAGTGGACACATGGAAAATGAAGTCACTTATGTTAGAGATGGAAGTAAAATAAAGAGAGAATTGATCTCTGTTTTGGCATTGTTGATAGTCTTCCTAGGACGTCACTGCACAACTCTGAGGGTTTCTTTGCTGCAAATTTTAGACCACATGCAATTTTGAAGAATAGATACAGCTCACTCCTCACTGGATTTGAATGCCAGTAAGAGCAGTGATGATTTAGCATTTGACAGTTTATTTTAAAGAAATTTGAAGGTAATAAGTGTATGTTTTTCTCCTTGATGCCCAAGCATAACTGATGAACTTTGGAGATACTGAGTTTTGAAGCAAAGCCATTTTCTTTCAAAAGTATGAAAAACAAACTGATGTGTAGGTCTCTACAGTATAGGCAAGGTAGGAGTAACCCCATCAGATTGACTCTTTCAGCATTCAGCAGACTACTTAAGGAAAGATATTAATTCATTTTTAATGTTAGGAAAATACAGTCATTAAAAAGTAGATAACATAAAATGCCAGAAATGCTTTTAACATTACACGAAGTGCACTACTTGCCTAAATAGCTTGCTACTTTTGGAGATCTAGATATGCCGAGGTATTAAATATTAAAATAGAGGTTGCTTTTTAAAATGCAGTGTTTCTTATCAGAAAAACAGTTTGAACAAGCAGTGCTGTTGTATAATGCATGATGTTGCTAATAAGAGAGTCTTGGAAAATAATTTTCCATGCTATAAGAGTGACTAGTGTTCTGAATAAGAAAGATTCTTTCTCTGTTCATGTTCTCTTAACACATACATATAACAGTGCTGTCAAGCTGCATGCAATTATAAATTTACAACACAGTCTGAGTCACAGGAGGTCCATTCTGGGCTTTTATCCTATTTTTGTTTATTTACTGGTTATCAGCTCTGTTATCAGGCTATACATAACCTTGATTGGAAAGTCATTCTCAATGAGTCGTTATCAGCATTTCAGTGGTGGTTTGTATGAATGTGTTGGAAGGGTTCTGCAGCGTCTGTACTATGTCTGGTGTTATTTAATATTCATGGTATTGATTTGGAGGAGACAATAGGAACAATAGTTTATTCAATTTTCCAGTGATACTAACCTGTACACAGTTGAACCTTCAACATCAAAGAAAAAGTTTCTGAAATGATTGTGGAAACCATTGGGAAGAAAATAGGGGGAATATAAATAAAAAAAGTTAATCTAGAAGAAACAGCAGTTTCTTTTCCCTAGCAGGCTAGGGAAAGGTTGATTATGTAACATTTTAAAGACAAAGATTTTTTTATAATCCCAAGGCATTACAAAATTAGCAAAAGTCAAAAATGGCATGATGTTGCCAAAAAAAATCCCGAAGTATATAGTGAGATGGATACACAGAAGCACTTTTGGAAAGATACATATGTACATCCCTTGTGCTGTGATGCAGGGGCATTTTGTCTAGACTTGAACACAACCAAGAAAGAGCGACTGCAGATAGTCCATACAGAGCAATAAGAATTACGAGACCTCTGAGAAAATGTGAGGGAAACTTAAGTTTCTCAGTTAAGAGAAAGTCTTGGAATATAAGAAAAGTATTTAATAAATTCAAATAAGTTCTTAAAATGTATGAAAGGTAAAGAAAATAGGCATTCAACATCACCAATTTTCTAACACTAGGGCAAATGAAGCACTGGAATAAGAACTCATGAGCAGATTAGACAAAAGTCTTTCAATAAAGGCAGAGACACTGAGAAATGGAAGATGCATGAGAGCTGTCTGTTTGGTTCTGAGAGACAATTCATTGTCACAAAGAGCACTTCTTGTCCACCCCAGATACCATTCTTCTTCTTGCAAAAGACAGGAAGCCACAGTCTCACTTCAGGATGGACTTGGGATTGATTAGAGTGCCCAAACCTTTGACCTCATAAATCAGTGATATTTAAACTTTACTTTGATTGTTTCACGGTAGAAGTATGTGTTAGTAAGAACTAAGTAGTGTAGCTGTGTGGGCTTTTAGGGTGTGACTTTGAATTTGTATTCAAATGGAGAGACGAACACACTTTTTATCTATTCAGGTATTCTTTTAAGCAAATTCCCAAGGCATTGGAAAATTTTCAGACAAGATAATAAGGCATGTGAAGCAGATGGGAATAATGCATTTGTTACTGTGAAAGTCTGTGTGAAAGTTTTTTTGTTGTTTGTGTGGTTTGGTTTGTCTTGGTGACAGCACAGTGAAATGGCTTGAGAACAAGTACAGTAACATTTTCACATTAACTAATAAAGGATCACTATTATAGAAAATTGAGAGGCTTGAAATAGTCCATATGATAACATGGAGCTAAATGACTTGAGAGGAAGGGACATCAGACTGAGAGGATCTGGATTTTTTTTTTTTGCGCTTGACTTGTCACTGACGTTGAGCAAATTTTTTTGCCTAGGCTAATTCTTTAGAAAGGAGTGCAATGAGTACATCTCACTGCATGTTTAACAACATGACCACCGTTGTTCCACTGGGTACTTTAGGGAGCTATTATTATTTAATAACAACAACAATGTAATGCAGAAAAGGAAAGGTTGTAGGGTTCGTATGCAGTACACATGCAGTCTGGTTAAACATGAGGTCTTGCAGTGAAAGATTAGTACTATTCAGCCAGAATCTGCTTTGTTGCTTATTCACTTTAAAATATTAATATTCCTTACTTGCAGTGTTATGCACAGCAGCAACAATAAAAAGGAACTGAATAAGAAATTTTCATAATAACGACTCTAGTAGTCTGCATCTATTTCTTGTGTAATCCCAGTCCTGTTATCTTTCGTCTCTTCTAGTATTATAAAACTCTTTTTCAGTAAGTACTTCAGTTGAGATGCAAACTTAATGCTTTAGCTGTTAACATTGGACATTGTGTGATTGCTCAGAGAAGGCAGATCTATTATCCCCAGACCATTTTATGCATACAGGTTTATATTTACATTTTGCATGGATTTTTGTTCTGAATCAGAAGTGTCGATGTAGTAGTTTTATAACCTGTTGGTTTTAAAGTCTATAATTCATAGTAAACATAAACTTTCCAGTGGTCCATTATTTGCCAGCACTGTAAGTGAAAATTTGCCTGCCCATGAAAGGGATTAAATCCCTTGAGACAATTTTTGGGTAACAAAGTTCCCTCAGTAGAATAGCTTTTCTGAATTATTTCAGTAGACTAATGCTTCCAACCTCTAATCAGTTTTGCTGATTTAAGAGGCCCGCTTGGGAGCCTATTGTGAGTCACAGTCAGCATTTTCAGATAGGACAAAACGTAGGACTTGATAGGAATTAAAAATACTGTTTTTTCTGGTGCGTTCTTGACCAGTACCTTAACTGTAAAGCATTAGAATTAACTATTCAAGAAGAACATTAAAGCTTGTAAGATTGTATTAACCTTCTGTGAAAAGAATTCTAATTGGATCTGAATTATAATAAAAAGAATGAAATAAATATCTTGGCTTTTATATAGCATGTAGCATTTGGAGGGGAGAGAAGGCATTCCAGAAGAATAAATTTCAATTATTCTGCCTGTTTTCATTTGTTTCTTTCCAAAATTTAGTAATATTGTTACATGGGATGGGGATGAATGGGAAGCCTGAGATCTTTGCTAACGCTTGACTGAATATTCACTACTACTAGTACATCAGCACAGGGAGATCTAGAATCCTACCTAGTCCAGTTTTCTGCTGCACCTTCAGTCTGCTCACGATTTTTCGTGAAGATGGGAGCTGACCTGCAAGTTCAATGTCAGCCTTTGACTAACCTTTCTGAGTTGAGTGAAAAAAGAATGACTGAGGAAAACTGGACTTGGCCACACTGAGATACTGTGTTCTCTAAGTAGGTCCGTTGACCCTGCGTTCAGTAGGACTCTATCAAAGTGGTAATGAAGCCATAAGGCTTGCAGATCATACTCAGGCTAAAGTCTTCAAAAATTGACAGATTTCTTAGGTGAAAATACATCTCTTTTTTAACATTTTGATACTTCTTTTAAAGTTTGGATTATACTGATACAAGGTTTTTGTACAACAGGCTCGCTGCTTCAGCCATTTATAATTTAAATTGCTCTCAAACTTTTTAATATATAGTACAATTTCTCTCAAGATAAATATTTACTTTCTGTGATAGCCACGTACTATAGACTGTTTCAACTTGGTGCTTTTACATTCACATCAAGTGCCCGTTTGAACACTCTTGTATCTTGCAGTCACTGTGAATAACTTCGCACCATAATATAAGTAACTATAACTTTAGTGTCCAAGCTTGAACAACAAGCTTCCCTTTACAGTCAAGGAAGAGGTATTTCCAGTGAGTAATTAATCTCATCCTAAAATAGGTATCTGTGGGGGTCGAACAAATTTCCTTCTGGTGAAGTCTAGTTTTCTTCATTGTTGTATGTATCCAAACACTCAAATGTGGACATTCAACTTTTAGATGTCTGAAATTAGAGAAGCTAAAACTTACCCCTTTAGACAATCAGTAGTGCACTGAGAGAAAAATATTTATTTGTTTAACAGAAAAGCCTTATCTGGAATTTCAACTGTTTTTATTGGTGAACTCCATAACTCATTGGCTGAATTTCTGATGAGATCATACCTTGTACTGAGAGCAATGTGCAGTATTCAACAGCTGAGAAACATTTTGATTTCCTGCTCTGAAGTTTTGGAACCACTTATTCCCAAGATGATATTGTATGCCAGTGTTGCTGAAAATCATACAGACATTTTTCATGGCCGATTTCCAAAGATGAGAAAGTCATACTTGTTTTGTATCAACAAAGGAAGCAGGATTTGATTTTCTACTCTTTCAATTGGTAGTCATTTACATGTGTGCCAAGAACAGAACTTTAGCAAGTCAAAATAGTTGGCTTTATGCAGCTCAGATCTCTCAAATCTCTTGCACTGAACATGAGACTCCCGCCCTTCTGTTTTGATTCTTTTCTCGTGTTTCTTTATGACCACACCTGTACTTTTGCCGTATGGTGCCATGGTCTCTCTCCTACTCCATGAGTCCCTGCACAAATGCTGCACATCCTGGTTGGGGATCTACTGACGAGCTGCATATACATTAATAGTCAATAAATAACTAAAATATCAACAGTGCCATACTGCTGCTAGGGCATTTCTTGTAGCCTAGTTTTGCTTTAAGGGACCGACAAAAAGGCATTTTCCCTTTTTAGAGCCCTGTGTGCAGTCATGGAGATCTTGTGATAACATATAGAACATGCATAATTTGCTTTACTATTGTAGGAGAAAGCTAAGAAAAGTGTACATTTGTCTTTACTGCAGAGATGAAAATGGCAACTAAAGGTATAACAAAGACTCTAGTGACTCAGATCCAAACAATTTTCTGAGATTTTATGGCAATACAGATATAAAAAAAATAGGAAACAAAAGTCTTTGATTCTCTGTGAAACAGCACATTCGCGATATTCTCTCATATCTAGGTAGCAGTATGTGGCTAAAAGAGGCAATGAGATGTCTGAAAATACAGCAAAAAGAAATTGGTAAAGGAAAGAGAAACTGAGACAAGCCCCTCAATCCAAAGCAAAACTACTGCATAATCACCCAAGAACCAAAAGCAAAACTGCTCAAAAGACATATCAGGGAAGCCACTGCCTCTCCCTTTCAGGGGGTGAAATCTACCCACAAGAAGCATTTCTTTTCTTCTGTGCATGAAAAAGAAATAAATGAGATGTTCAAATAATGGAAGAATCTGCATATTCATCACTTATATGGAAAGGAAATTTGCTATGCGGTCATGATAAGAGCTGCATTTCAGTAGCATTGATAAGTGAATGTCAAAGTATACATTTTTAGGAGACAATCTGGTTACTTTGGCAACTCAAGCAGTATTAGTCACTTCTGATAAGGCATCCTTCTTTCATTACCACCTGTGGCCTTTGTCGCTCTGTTTCCTAGTAACATCAAGTTGTTTTGATAAAAAGTAATTAACATATTCAGTTGTAACAAGACTGTACATAAATTTGATCGTTCTTTATTGTTTCTTCTCAAGGCAGCATAATGAAATTGAAAAGTAAGCTTTGTTTCCTTTTCTTTTTTCCTAACCAAGCTGAGCAAATTACACTAAATTACTGAAGCATCTATGTATCCAAGCCCATTAAAATAATATAATTAGGTTTAAAAATGGTTGCTAGGATTGCTGCTTTAGATCAGGGGATATTTGATTAACAAGGAGAAAAAATAGCCTTGAGTTACAATGAAATAAGAAATGATTATTGTGCAAGCTTTGAGAAAATTGCAACAATTCAGAGATGCAGAAAATATTTAAAACTCCTTTCAAAATGAAATTGTGAATTATTTCTGTTGTGAATTACGTTGATTTTTTTAACCACTTTTTAAAGTCCTGATAGTCCTAGGTCAGGAAGAACACTAACTTTTAAAAACCTTTGTACAAGAAATATTGTTAGATTTTATTCAGATGATTACTCATGTTGACACACAGAAAAAAAAATACACGTTAGTGTGCGTATATGTATGTATGCATGTGCTAGGGACTCTCTTTCAAGATGTAAGATTCTTTTCTTGCTGGCAAAAAAGTCAACCATACCTCTGGTGGCAGCAGCAATTCCCTGCATTAAATTACTGATATATATATTGCAGAATTCAATATATATATTCAATATATTGCAGAACTGCAAAATGGCTGAGGTTGGACAGAGTCTCTATAGACCATCTAGTCCAACCCTTCTGCCTTCAAAACAGTCGATGAGAGCAAGTTGCCAAGGATGGAGTCCAGCTGGGCTTTGAATAATGTCAGGGTTGGAGTCTCCACAACCTCTCTGGGCAACTTCTACCAATCACACTTACAGTAGAAGTTTTTTCTACTGTTTAAATAAATTGTATCAGATTGTGTTCTTTGCCTCTTGTTCTACAACTGGACACCGCTGAAAAGTGTTTGGCTCAGTCTTCTTCACTACTGCTTTACTGAGAAGATCACCCTGAACCTTCCTTCTCCCATTAAACAGTCCTGACTCTCTCTCAGCCTTTCCTCGTATTACAGAAGCTCCAGTCTGTTAATCATGTTTGTGGCCATTTGCTGGACTCCCTCTGGTGTTTCCATGTTCCTCTTGTACTGGGTAATGGGAACTGGACACAGCACTCCAGGTGTGGACTCACCAGGACTGAGCGGAGGGCAAGGTCATTTTCCCTCAACTTGCTGGCAACACTCCTTGCAATGCCCTGAGAAGCTGTTGGGGTTTTTTAGCTGCAATGGCACACTGCTGGTTCTTATTCAACTTTTTGTCCATCAGGGCCTTGTCTGCAAAGCTTCTGTCCAGTCAGCCCCAGCCCATACTGGGGCGTGGGGTTATTCCTCCCCATATACAGGACTTTATTTCCCTTTGATGAACTTCATGAGGTTCCTGTTAGTCCATTTCTTCATCCTGTTGAAGTGCCTCTGGATGGCAGCACAACCATCTGGTGTAAAAGACATTCCTCTTTGCTTTGCATAGTCTGCAAATTTGCTAAGGGTGCACTGTGTCCCATCATCCGGGTCATGTCTTTGCTGAAGTCAAGATGAAATACATCACCTTTCTTCCTTCATCCACAGATCTAGTCCTTTCACTGTAGAAAGTTATTGCTTTGATCAAGCATGCTTTCCCCTCCATAAATCTATGCTGACTACACCCAGTCACGTTCTTGTTCTTCATATGTTTCGAAATGGCTTTCAAGAATACGTGCTTTATCGCCAGAGACTGAGGTGAGACTGGCAGTTCTCTGAGTCATCCTTCTTGCATTTCTTGAAGAGAGAAATAACATTTGCTTTCTTCCACACCTCAGAAACCCCCCTGTCTTGCCCTAACCTTGAAAAGATATTTGAGAGAGGTTTTGAATGGTGGTGGCCAGCTTCCTCTGCACTCATGGCTGCATTTCATCCAGATAGAGGTTGTCTATGTCCATTCAGTTTAAATGTTCCCTAGCTTGGTCCTCGTCCACCAACCTTTAATCTTCCTTGTTCCAGTAGGTCTCAGGGCAGGGAGTAATGAGGGCTGGTCTTGCCAGCATCACCTTGTCAAGGTGAGGAAGGTGTTGAACACCTCAGCCTTTGCCATGTCCTGTGTCACCAGGTACCCATTCCCATTCAGCATCAGGCCCACACTTTTTCATTTGCTGTCAATAGACCTCTAGAAGTCCTTGCTGCCTTTCCTGCACATTTTCAGCTTCAGCTTCAGATAGCTCTTGACTTTCCCAGAAAAACGTGCCTTAGTTTGAAAACAGCTAAAATCTTTAGAAAAAAATGTATGCAAAATATGTTGGTGTATATGTGGGTGTATATTTATGTGTATTAGGGTGTGTATATGAATATGAGCCTGTATATATTTATGTTGGTAAATTCTAGTGACCATTCCAATATTAAAATAAATGTTGTCTGATTCCACGTATATCACAGATTTCAGGGGCCTAAAAGAAACCCTAAAAAGTAGTGAGGGAAAAAAACCTGAGTTCTGACTGCCTGCCAGATGTAGCAAGAAGTAACTACTCCATGTCCTTGAAATGTGACCTTCCTGCTCTTGAAAAATAGGTGTCGTGGAGGGATTTACCTACAGAATTCATTTTAAATTTAAATAGGAGTAGTTCAATTTGAAATGTGGAAACAGCAACTCAAAAACTACACAAAATAGAGAGTTTGTGTTCCTATATGAGTGTGTGTTTGTACTTGAGAGTGAATTAGTGTTGGCAGTATATATCCCATTGATTATAATTGAATAGCACAAGTAAATAGTACAGAGAGTTAAGAGAAATATTTTTTTCTGTTGCGTTTTCAGATATATTAAATGTTTTCAGTTTGCCAGAGTGTTTCGTTTTGAGAAAAGTGAGAAAATCTGAGTATGTTTATTCATAAAATAAAGCACTCTATTAAAACATTGTCAAAATATTTACCATTTTATGATGTTGCACAAATTTTTTTGAAAGCTATCATGCAAATTTGTTTTTCTTTTCTTTTCTTTTTTTTTTTTAGATTTATTAATTGCTAGAAATTCCTGAACATTGTGATCATGGCATCTTCTGATTGATGCCTTTTGTTAAGAGTCTGTGATTTTATTTAAGTGTCCAGAAATTTGCCAGTAAGCTCCTACTGAGAATCAGTACTTGCTGGATATTGATACTGATTGTGCTGGCCTTTTTTGATATGCAGTTGAGTTCTCAAAGACTTCAAAAAATTAGAAACCAAAGAAACCTGTGAATATTCTACATGAAATTTAGTCTTCTGTGAAGTTCTCTGTACAATGGCATGGGTAGTATAAGAGTTGGTTTTGATGTTGCCATTGAATACTGTTCATTTTTAAATACAATTTATTGCTATGCTTCCATGACAAAATAGTTTCCAGAAGTCTGATTATGAATCTCCATGTCTTTGTACTACTTTCTCTGATTACCCTGGGAAACAAAAGTCTCCATATTATTTTTGGAAGAATGAAAGGAAACAGGCAATTTTATTTTACAGGAGCAAGGTAATTGCTTGCCATTATCACTTTTATTTCATATTGTTAATAATTGGAAACATAGTGGTATTTGTAGTAATTATTCAGTTTCTTAAAAAAAAAAAAACAAAGCCAGAAACATTTTTTCTAACTAGATATTTCTCATTTTGAACTATTGCTGCAACTGAACTGCAAAGAAGTGTAATACAATTTGTGAATTGTGTGCAAATGTTACATAGTATTTCCAGAAAATGAACCACTGCAATTTTAATTTTTTCACAAGGTATTTCCTTCACTCATAAAATATAATGTAAATTTCTAGTCAAAATTTGTTCAAAACAGAAATACTAAAATATCGAATCAGTAGTAAGTCTTTCAGAACACAACAAAAAATGTATTATGAATTTTCTGTAGCTCAAACTTGATTGTTACCTTTGAGAAGAGTATGAAGCCTTCATGACCAGAGAAAAGGACAAAATTGTTCAAATAAATTATTCATTGAAAGTTGTTGCTAATCTATAGTGACGTCATGGAGAATAATTCTTTTTATTCTTCAGGCCAAACTAAACTCATTGCATTAATACTTGAATTTGATACTCTGAATTAATTGAGTTATCTTTAGGAAGGTCAATGGAAAAAACAATTTAAGACCCTGATCCTGGTATCTTGTACTTAAAAATAGGCTCTTGAATGCTTTAAACTAGATTCTTCCCAATCTAAGTCACTACAGGAAAGGTTGGTGAAAATTCAGAGTAATGTTGCAGCAGTGATAAACATGGGAACAACTTCTACACAGCAATTGAATCCAAAATTATTATGTCATTTTACATAGTAAATATCACAGGTTCAAAAACCACTGAGATCAGCAGAGGTCCTTACTGTCTGTGGAAGTATTGACTTTGGGCTTGAAGCAGTTAGGAATGATTCAAATGCAGGTAGGTAGAATGAAAAAAGAACTATAAATTTCTACATGAATTTGCATCTGTATTTCTATCACAATCTTGACCTGAAAATCACATATCCAGAGCCACATCCTAAGTGAAAAATTATATATACTCTAACTGTAATCCCATACGAAATGTATTGAAACTAATGGGCTGTAGGCATAGTGCAGTTTTAGAGATATAATTATGGTTCAGGATTTGTAATTGAAAGCAAAAATCAAACAAACTTGTCAACCTCAAGCCAAGCAATCTCAGTATTCAAAAGATGCTTCACAAGGAATTCCATCCCTTTAGACTGAGAGATGTTTGAAAAATATTTTTCCAACAAGCAGAGTTTTGTGGCAGTAAATTCAGGTACACTTTTAATTCAGAAAATTAATTACTTGGATAAGGTAGCAACTGCAGTACTTCCCTTTCCAAAGAGTAAAGGGATGGGGGAAGAATTGAATATTTATGTATTTGAGGGGGAGTGTTATTAATATTCCATAATTTAATATGTCAAAGTTAATAATTCCTATGTTTATCCATCTGAAAATGATAATTTCTACATGTGTTCCTATAGAGAGCTGATTACCTTACCTCATATGTTTGTAAGTCTTATTTCATTAAAAGGAATCCATTCAAATGTCGCTCTGTGTTGAAGCAGAGATTTGATTTAAAAGCTACGTATACTAACAGTGTTCAGGTTTTCAGCAGTAAAAATATGTTATCAAAAAGAATATTTGTGCTTTGAAGTGTTTTTCTTTCTCTGTAACAAGAGTATTTTTTGGTTTTGTTTGAATTTTGTTTAAATAAGTGAAAGTATCTCATAGACAATACTTACACAAAAAGAGCTGAAGACAGGGATGATATCACAAGAAAACAGCTGAATATAGTTAATGCAGCTACATCACCTTGAGATTGGGAGGCTGTATTCAGGGGGCAGCAGGGTATTAGGAAATCTGAACTGTGACTATAAGTAGTAGTTTAGAAAGAATAAGGAGTATGGTAAGTAAACAGATACTCAGCTTTATTCTGCTGTGTCCCTGGGAGTTGATGTAGTGGAACAGAGTACTCTGCTGGGATCAAGGAGAGATGACATGGCCATCATCAGTAAGATGAGATGCAGCTGACTCAAGAAATTCCCTGTGCAAATAAATCAGTCTTCCAGGCTAAGAAAATAATTTTGCAAATACTCTGTCACTGCAAGAACACAATGCTCCTGCCTCATCTGTGGGTATGGTGAAACTCATTAAAGGGCAGTAAGCTTGTTTAGCTCTACTGACTGGTAAACAGGGAGTACCAGCTTCAGGAGTCCCAAGTGATGAAAGAGAGCAAAGAATGATTTTGGGTGCTCCATTCCTGGCAGTGTTCAAAGCCAGGTTGGATGGGGCTTTGAGCAACCTGGTCTAGTGGAAGGTGTCTCTGTCCATGGCTGGAAGGTTGGAACTAGACGATCTTTAAGGTCTCTTCCAACCCAAACTATTCAATGATTCTATAAAGGAAAGAAGAAATAAAAGATGAATAAGTTTTTGTTTAGAATTAGGTATATTGTGGTTTTACTACTTCCTGGTTATGTTCTGCTTTGGAAAATTCCTCTATGCACTTTTGAAAAACACGCCAGAGGAAAATACAACCAAAAGTGAGAAAATCTGAATTGCAGTTGAGTGGTGCCAGAACACCAGCTCATGGCAAAATGATTTTCCATTTTATTTAATTTTACTGTTTTTCTTTTCTTGGGATGGAGTTAGAAGGAGCTGCCTTAACTTTACAGGCTAGCAAAAAGTACTGTTAAAAACTAATAGTAATTGTATACCCTCCTGCTTACATTTCCCCAGTTACAGAGTAATGGGATATGACAACTGGAAAATGACTTTTTAGAGGTGACCTTAAAAGGCTGAGGTGATTATAGACCTCTTAGTTTGACTTCTCTACTGAAAGAGAAGTTATAAAAATATGTATTATTATTATTATAGAGAATTATTCATACTTTGTTTACAGAAGATCGCAGAAGGTGGATTTATAAAGGTGTCAAACACACTTGGTTTTCAATAAGAATACTTTTCTTAGTCCTTCTCAGGTTTTCTAGGTGAGTAATAACTGTTTAAAGGATAGGAGACTAAAGTTGGGAGTAAATGGTCAGTTTCTCCAAAGGAGATGAAACCTATGAAACTTGTGCTCTTTAGCTTCTCTATGAATGACCAAAATAAAAAAAAAAAGGTAGCAGAAGGCAGATAAAACTAAAAGTGATTAAGTTTTCGATCCTTTCAAATTAAGGGTGATGGAATTAAAATAAACCAAATTAATCTATATTTTAGTTATAGCAGTATGTAGTAATAACAATGTTGGTACACAGTGCTGATCTGTAGATTAGATATTACTTTTCAGAAACTAGTTAACTAGAGGACAGTTATTGAATCTCACTTCTTAACAGGTGTAAAAAAGACAAAATTTAGGGGATTTTTAAGAATGACCAGTCAGAAAGAAGCATCATTATACTAGTGTCCAAACAAATGTTTGGCCTTCATCTTGAACGTTCCATTCAATTCTGCTCATATCTAAATAAACAAAAAACCCCAAACAAACAAACGAAAAACCCAAGAACCCCCCAAACAAACAAAAAAACAAAACAAAAAACCCAAACAAAGAAACAAAAAAAAAAACCCTAAAGAGCTTCTAAGTGTGCAAAGGTGCTTGGAAAAAGATCAGCAGAAATAGACTTCCATGCAACCAGAATTATTAAATAGAGTAAGAGTATTCAGCATTGAAAGGAAATGATTGATCCAGGTCAAAGGAGATGCTGGAGGTCTCTGTAACATATGGAGAAAATAGCCAGGTCATTGTGGGTCACCATGTTTTATTGTACAAGGAAAAGTTACTGACATTCAGTTAAATTGTTGGGCATAAAGTTGGAGAGAAACACTAGTGCATTTCTCACAGTTGGAAAAGTGTTGAACAAAACTATCACTGTACATTTCCACTGCTTTTATATTTCTCTAGGTATCTGCTATTTATTCTAATGGCCTAAGGCTCTGAAGGTTAAGTAGCTCATGGACTGGCTCCTGTCCATTTTTGCACTAGTCCTTCCAGAGCAGATTGGCTAAGTCTCTTCTCAGCCCTGTTTGGTGCTCCTGTGGCTCTAGCACACAATTCTTATTTTGTGTCTGTGTGCATGTGTTTTTTTTCTGAGAGTGTCTGAAATAACATGAAGACTGTGTTGTAACCCGCCAGAACAGGCTCTTCAGGTATACTGTGGAGAATATGGGTTGCATGGCATCAGGTATGGAAAAATAATTATTCCCTCTACTCTGAAACGGTAAGGAACACTGTGTCCACTTTTAGGATACCCAGTATAAAACAGACATTGTTGTGTTGACATGTCGTCTACCAGGACCCTGAAGTCATCTTCAGAGCTGCTGCAGTTGCATGTTGTTGATGCATCCCAGATGCATGAGCTTGCTATTTGTCTTTGCTGAATTTCATGAAGTTTATGATGGCCCTTTTCTCCATCTCTCTTTCTGAATAGTAGCTCTGACCTCAAGCAATCAGATGTTCCCCCACCTGTCATTTGTCAATTTACTGGAGGTTTTTTCTGAACTATCATTCACATCACTGACAGAGGTTCATTGATTCATTCAGTTGATTCATTAGCCTCAGTATCAACTCTTGAGAAACAGTACCCCAAACTTGTTGCCTGTTAGACTTTGAACTATTAGCCTTCATTCTAATTTGCACAGCCAGTTTTTCATCCACCCTGTAATTCACACATCCAGCCCATCTTCGCCCAGTTTGGCTACAAGGAGACTTTGTCAAAAGCTCTACTAAAATAAAAAAAAAAAGTCTTCCAGTGCTTCCTCTGCACCAGCTCCATGATCGACAGAGGCTGTTAACTCCTCGCAGAAAGCAGCCAGGTTGGTCAGGTGCCGTTTGCTCTTTGTAGATCTGTGATGGCTGTTCACAGTCACCTGTTGTCCTTAATGTGCTTGCAAATGGATCCATGGGGACTTGTTCCGTAAGCTTCACGAGGCTTTCATATTTTCAGATTAGATGTAAACCAAAGTAAAAATTCTCTTCTAAAAATTCTCCTTTCTTCCAGGTAGCACTGCTTCAGACTTGTTCTAGTTTGCGTTCATCTCTTTTTTTTTTGTAAATGATTAATTATGCATAGAGTATTCTAGATAAGGTTAATATTCTTCCTTACAAAGTTGCAGTAATACTTTCCTTCAATTCTGCAAATACATAGTGTGACACATAATATGCATATATTATGTTGTAGCCTTCATTATGCTGGCCTTTTTCAGTTATCCTCTCTTCCCCAAGTAAACCTATTTCTGTCATGTCTTTTGCTATTCCTCTCACTAATGTTATTTCCTAATTGTGTTAGTGTTTTTCCTAATTCTATTACTCCTGAAGATTTACATCGCACTCTGTGGTATTCATATCTTCCTGTCTTGTTTCTTGAAAAACATCCTTTAGTGTATTTCTGCTCTTTGTGCCAAAATCACCAGTTAAAATATTCCTAAGGAACTTATGAGTAACTTCCTGCCAGCAAAATATGTTGCTTTTCTCCCTTGAACTAGTTTTGTCTCCACCTCAATTACTGCAGTAATAAATGTTAAACATTTTTATATAAACTAACAACTTTTTAAGTGTTATCATACCTAATGCTTGGGGAAGTCTGAAAAAATACATACATATTTTCTAAAATATATTAGTATTTTCTAAATAATTTGTTTTCTTGATATAAAGCCAGTCTGGTATCTATGCTTAGCCCATACATTTTATAATCTTTTTTATTGGAAGCATTCTTCTAAAATATTATTTCTTTCAAAAATTACTCTAAAACATACATTTTTTTAACATTCATCCTCAAGGCATTTACATCCTTGTAAGTCTTTTTTTCTCTTTCTCGTAGGTTTTATGTTGTCTAGTCATGCAAAACACTGTGCAAGATGCTGATATTTCTTGCTAGACAAGTGAGACCGTCACAAAAAACAAGTAGAGAATTACAGTTTCTTCCTGCAAAAAAATAGGAATTGGATAGGAGAAATCAGTGGGCAGCTTGTCCCGGTGAGCATCAGCAAAAGAAGGCAAATCTGCTCACAGTCAACAGACAAGTCAGATCTGCTGAGGACACTTGGCTTGTTTTCACTTGCCTTGAGAGACTGAGAACTACCCTAACTTCTCTGAACCTGCATGATGGATGCACCTATTTGTCAGACCCCAGAAGAGGTTTAGGGCGTGGGGAGAGTGTGTATGAGTGTCAAGCTTTTCTTATTGCTGCCTGCTAGAGTAGCACAGTAGTGTGTTGCGACTGTAGCTGCACAGACGCTGGGTACAAAGTGTGACTCTACCCACTACCAAGATGGCACTGGTATAACTGCCCTCACAGGGCAGGTAGGATCACAGGGGTGAAGAGAGGTGCTGTATTACAGATCTCAGGTCTGTAGGGATGCCTGGGATATCTCACTGAAGATCAACACCTGAAACTTAACAGAATCTTGATCCACACTTACCAAGCTATCTCCATTACTTGGCATCCCGTGGCTATACTAGCAAAAAAAACAATGGTGCAGGTATAACAGCAATAGCATTTTGTCGTTAATTAATTCAGGGTGATTTTCACCATTTAATTCAGAGGCTAAGATACATCATGATTTTGAAGAACTCACCTGGCTTTCAAATATTTACACTTTTATTTTCTGGAATTATTAATCAAGAATAACATATAAATGATAATAAATAGAAAATACTTTGGGAATTGCCTTGACTACACTTCCCAGATGTCATGTTCACATATAAAGAAATCCTGAAAAAAAATCGAAACATTTCCTTGTGGCTAAAACAGTATTATCTTGCTGTCCTTTCTGACGAAATACTAGCTTATCAAATTTACATTCAAACAGTGTTCAGATCAGTGAAGTGGAAGTAAAAGTAACGGGGTTATTGGGTTCTTTTATAATTGTGTGGAAGGAGCAATCACGTCACTTTATGAACAGCAGGTTCTTAGGTCAGGGAGCATTTGGAGACAAGCCATAAAATAAAGAGCAATATGGTGAGGATTTCAGTAAAATAGTAGAATCAGCACTTCTTACTCTATTTAACTGGAAAGGGATGAGGCCTGCCTTGGGAACTAATGCTTCTTAACAGTATTTGGGCAGAGAGCCAAAAGGAAAATGCATTTCAGAACAAAAAAGACAGGGCAGTAATTGGTAGGATAGGTAATCACGGCAAGCCACCGTAAAGCACCTAAATCCAGGATTTTAAATTGAGCATGAATGAGACTTTCAAGTCCTTGTGGCTGAAACTAGAAATCAGTAGTGTATTTATCAGATTACTAGTGAAACAGAAGCTTGAAGTTTAGAGATTCACTTACTTGACAATGCAGAATTGAATTATGTATGTAACCTAACTGGTTAAATAGAAGTGTTTTTATAAAAATACTGGCTGTGATATTCAGTTAGATCAGCATGGGCTTTGCAAGATGTAACAGGAAGATATATGGCTTCAAAGATGTGTCCATCCCTGAACAATCCATGCAGAGTTCAGAAAATCTAATTTTTCAGTGTGTTCCTTCTTCATTTCATTGTGTAGTTTCTTTATTTGAAATTTATTATGGAGAGCAATCGATTAGAATAGTCTAAGTGTAAATGCAGATTACTGCCCCTTCGTCACTTTCTTCCTCAAGTTGTTTTCAACTTTAATCCAAGATTATAAGTGCTTTCGTAATAAGCAGCAAACATAACTCTTTAGGCATACTTTAGGGATTTTTTTTTCTCAAAAGTAGCCTCATTTCCAAGTTCAAACACATATGAAGAGCTGTTGGAACAGAAATCTGTGTTCATGCTGATGAAAATCTTACTGTAGTAGCACTAAGTGCTCTTACAATACATAAATAGCAAAGGTAACACCTGAAAACTGCTGGTATTAGAAAGAGTGATGATTGAGGAACAAGATAATATTAGAATATTTATTTCCTTTTAAGAAATATTTGACATTGCTTTTGGCCCCCTTATGGTGTTAGACGTTATTAACTTTGACATCAAGACTCATTTTGGCTCTTACATATTAGTCTTTTTAAACAGATTATGTTTTGTTTGTCTTTTTTCATATGCCTATAAGCAGCATATGCAAGAAGAAATCCAAGCATTTCCAGTCTAAATCCATCCTTGGATGCCAAATGTGTTAACTTTCATACCTTTCCGTCAATTAACAAGTCCCCCTAATCTGTTTCTCATTTCTTTTTAGAAAGGGAGTCTAATGTGTTTGTAGAAGTACATGTTTTTGCTGTTTTGAAACAGAATATTTACCCCACCATTGAAAAACTAGGCATTTTTAATATAAGATTTTTTAGACATTCAGTTTGTATTAATTTATCTTAAAACCACATTATTTTCCTCTACAGCAAAGTCATAACCATCCTTCAATCTGCTACCAATAGTTCTATTTTCAGAGAGAGAGACTCAGAAAAATCTTGAATGCTTCATATCCTCCAAAGCACCCTGTTACCTCCTTAATGCCTCAAACTGCATTTTACATTATGCCCTAGTAAGTTACCAGACTATGATGTAATTTCTCATTTGGAAGAGAGGAAAAGAAAAAGCAGCAGCCAACACTGAAAATTTCACAGCATCTATAATTTTCCTTCTGCATGAAGGTGCAGTTTTCCTTGTCATTGAAAGTGATCATATAACCATAGCTGTCACAAAAAATTAGAAATAAATAGGCATATCTGTCATCAGTTGGTCTTCAGAGTCGAAAGACTCACAATACTCTAAATTACTAGTGATGCGTTTAAATGTTATTATCAAGTTTTGATTTTAGAACTTTCCCTCTGTTTATTTAAATTCACATCCAAAGATAACAAAAGATAATGCAAGCAGAATTTCTTTTTAAAATAAGTTCTCGTGGGTTCATTTTATTCTCTTATGATAGTAATTTTCATACTAAAGTATATAATCTATTTTCATTTTTTTGCAACTTAGTATCCATCTTAAATCCAAACATGGGTCCTTTGATTTCACTCTCTTGTGTAAACCTGCAAAAGCACAGGCAGAAGCTAACACACAGCTGTATCAAATACATGTAGTAGATAATGGGGAAACTTAAATTTCTTATGGTTTTCTCTTAGAAATGGTGCAGGCATTGCACTCTTTATTTTTTCTACAAGTAACCAAACGAAAAGGCTTAGCAAGTACCTGGAAATTTTCAAGTCAGGTACTGACTCTAATGTTAAAGTAGATAATTATCTCAGGATCTTTGTCCCTCTGCCCTCACTAAAAGAATACTGTCTATTTTCTAGAGAAATATTCTGAAGGATTGAAATAATTTTTAAGCGTGTTATCCTCATATTCACTTTTATTTGTCTCATGGCTTATAAAGACTAGCAGGACTTGAACTGTTCTTCATTTTGGGAAAAGTATCAAAAGCTACTAATCCAGATCTTAGTAAAGGTCTTAAGGGATAAATGTACTTATCTCTCTTGATTTGTAGCATAAGTATGCTATAACCTTTCTGCTCAGATGAGCTGTTTTACTGGTTCATCTTTCATTATCTTCCTAAGTAAACCATTAATGAAGTAATTGATTATGAGAGATTGTATAAACAGTTAAATTTTGAATTTTTTTTGCTACCACTTCAGATGAGCTGTATATATTATGCTGCTAGAACAATTGTGAAAAAGAACAGGGCTTACCCCATTTTACCCATTTTATTCAAAAGCAATATCAAAGTGAGTTTTGTGGCTTTATTGTTAATGTTTCTTTTGCTTTACAATTATTTTAAAGGATATTCAGTAGGCACAGAAATAGCATGCAAAAATATTCATGTGTAAACAGTAGAAAGTAATTTCACAGCAGTCTGGTATGCACCTGTAGAAGAAATAAAGCAATACTTTCAGCATGAGAGAAAATTACAAGTATTGCTCATAAACACTTATTTAAACAAAAGCTCTAATTTTCTAAAATTGTCTAAATATTTTCAAATCAGTAGCCTTTTCTCCATGAGATTGCCTCTGTATTATAAACTCTGGTGCAGCACAAATGATTGAATGCTGTAGTTATTTGTCTTATATAAGATATTTAAAATATCTTAACATGTCTTACGTATGTCAAGCTATTTCACAGAAAACAGTTTTAGGAGAAGAGACTGATAGAGAACCAACCTTTGGCATTAAATATCCTGCCTGGAATTCATCTCACGAAACTTTAGGCAATAAACAGCCATTAAAGATTTCAGCAGTAATTTAGTTAAGAGTTAGCTGATGGGAAAGAAATAGAAATAGCATAAGTTAAAGAACTCTATCCTAAAAGGGTCATCAAGAATAGACTGCTGTTGTAGGTGTTGACATTGACAATTAGCAATGTTTATACAGCTGAATATAGGCAAGATGTATCCAGAAGGGATAATATGAGTACCAGAAGAATTTGGATCAGGTTCCGTCAGGCAGAGGTAGAGAACTGAACTTCTCTTTCATCTGGTGTAATATCTTTATGCAGTTAAATACTGACAAAGAAGCATCTCTTAAAGCACATATTCACCTTAGTCATTTAAGGAACGTAAGGGGAGGAGGGCTGAGTTTGTGAGCCCAGCTGTGGTTGCACCTGTGCCGGAAACCTGCCTGCTTGCTCCGCTCAGAGCACATGCAGTCCTAGTGTGCTAGGAATGGGAGCCTGTGCGGCTGGAAACACACCTGTGGTACTTCAGAGCCTTGAGGAGGTCATGTACTGCTGGCGTTAGGCAGCACTGCTCTCTGGGTTTTGAGGAGCTTAATTTTTAATTTAGGCATTTCAGAAAATGGCACCTGAATGCTTATGTCCCATTTGGGATTTTTGTGTTAATGAACTAAATCTGTTCTAGCTCTTTCCTAAATCAAGTGAGCATATTATTTCTGATTTATTTGGGGTGGGATTCTTGCCATACATTAGTCAATTCCCAAAGGATGATCATAAGAAACTATATTCTTTAGTCCCCATAAAAAAAGAACTGCTTTTGTTTTGGTTTGTATTTTTTGTGGTTTTTGTTTGTTTGGGTTTTTTGGTTGGTTGATTTTTGTCAGGTTTTTTGTTGGTTTGGGGTTTTTGGGGTTTTTTGGGGGGTTGTTTGTTTGTTTTGTTGGGTTTTTTTAGGGTTTTTGTTGGGTGTTTTTTGTTAAGGAAGTATATGCAGAGACTGAGTATATTTAAATATGTCTTTAATAAAGAAATATGCAACAGGATAGCTCTTTGCTTTGGCCACTAAAATCAGCAATTGTGGTTTAGTCATTGAAATTGTGTTAATTTACTTCTTATACTGTATACTTCTGTGTACTTTATGCAGTGATTTTACACTCTGATTTCAGGAAACCTAATGGGCTAATTTTGGATGGTGCACTTGAATTAGTCACTTGAAACTAGGAACACATCAGCTTAATGCTTCTGACTGCATCTCTTACTTTTTAGTTCTCAGTGATGGTTTTGGAGAAGGGTCTTGGGAGGCTGGGAACCGTCACTTAACACAGATCCCCTACCTTGAAATTTGCAGAATATTTTAACAGCCTCATTAATGATCCATACCTTTTCTTCTCTGAAATCATTTCATACTTAGTATTCAGAAGGATAACAACTCTCCAGCTAATCCTGATCTCTGACATTACTTTAGGTTTCTGTCGCTAAGCCAAGGACTATTTTCCTTGGCTACATTTCCTTTAGTCCTAGACCTTAGTAACCAATAACAATAAAAAATATGTATGGGAAGGTGAGTGATAAAGAACAAAATAGCATACAGAAAACTAATATCTAGTGGAGCAGTTCAGATGTCAGTATTTGATGCCATTATCTTCTCTCTCAGATCATTAAACAGCTGATGATACTGAAATGGAGCAAAAAACTGCTTTGACAGTATTTTGTCTGTAACTATTAATGTTTCCCTTCCTAGACCATTTGCAGAAGCATTGGGTGGAGTTCCTTCTTGCCCCAAGCAAAACTTCCTTTACAATTTAATAAATAGCTATTAAATGCCCAACGATTTTCAAACTTTCTGGATATTTATGGGCTGAGTCACTCTACTCAAAGCTTTACAAATGTACAGACATTTGAATGAATGACAGCTAGTGTTTTTTCCATCTTCTAGGAGACAGTATATGAGAGGCAACAAATAAGTATTGAATAAAGAATGTGTGTTATAACATTAAACTGGGAAATGTGAAAACACTAAGGTAAAATGGTACCAAAGTAACAAGAAAGGTAACGCTCTGCCTAATAACTGTGATAGTACCATACCTAATGGAAACTCAGTCTGCAAAACTGTGATCTAATAAATAGAGTTAAAAACTTACTTTAAAATGGGCTTTCAAAGGAGACCTGAGATATGCAATATAAAGATATTTAGCAGCCTGTATGTTCAGAAGGAGGAAGTGCCCGGGAAGAAGAATTATGCCAGGAATTCCAATAAAATGCCAGTATGTTTTGGGGTTGGATTTAAAACCAGTGTTGGGGTGCATTTTAGGTATGAAACAAAGTTTTAGAATGTAAGTTTGTGGGGTGAAAAAATTACAGGATTCCTGACATATAAACATGGTGCTGTCTTCTAAATTTCTCAAAGTGTCAGTGGGACTGCAATGTTTGTTCCCCATTTTGATCTGACAGAGTTCTATACTTATAAAACTGCACATCTAACCGTTTATGATTTCGCAATTCCCGCAGACAATCTATTCATGTATTCAAATGGGTTTACTCTTAGAGAATGTTCATATTTCTTAACTAAATTTTTCTTGCTGAGGTGTAGTACCATTTTTTCTTTTCTTGTATACTGAGGAAAGTAAGTATATATAAATAAGCTACATGGAAAGTAGCTTATTTCCTTTCTCTTTACAACTGCTTCTTAATATTGGAGATCATTCTTATATTCCAGCTTCAGCCATTTTTCTTCTATGAACAATAAATCTGGTTGTTTCTGTAGGTTATGATTATTAGACATCTGGTTGCTACCCTGTAGGATCTCCCTAATTGGCCAATTTTTTTTGAAATGAAAGGCCCAAAACTGGACTCAGTAGAGAGAACAGGCTTTGCCAATCCAAAAGAATTATTCCATGTGGTGATGCCATGATGATTTTGTGCTTTTTCATATACCCCTCTCATATACCCTTCCACATACCCTTTTACACAGCTTTGCATGTATCCTTAGTGCTTTTAGCCCACATACTTGTAATTCCCCAAGTCTGATAACTAGCTTAGACCCAAAGTTCCATTAAGCCAGGAGACTAAACATCTTGGAAACCTCGAAGTTGGGTCAAAAAGCCCCAGACACCAAGGTCCTCTCCAGAACACATTCTGTAAACCAAGATAGGCCCATACAAGGGGGAAGGTTCCTCAGGACAGGGGCTTCTCTTGAGCCTCTCATTGGGGAATCTTTGATAGATATGCTAATGTGCAAGGTCTATAACTGTATACGCGAATTATCGTGTGTGTGCATCTTGGGGTGGGCATCCTGGTGTGCATCTTTCGGGTGTGCACTTTCGGTGGGCATTCGGGGGTGCTTTCTGCCTGGATGTGGTGCACCAGAGGATCCTTCAATACATACCGAGGTAAAACCCTTTTTCCCTTCTAACCGTGTTTGGCTTTTAATTCTAAGCCCAGAGAAAGGCAACAGTGGCTTGCAAAAATATTTCTCTTTATATGTCTCAGTATGATAGCCTTTTACCAGTCAGCTGGCATTGACTGCTTACTGTCACCTGAGAATTCATTATATGCCTTAGATTTTTCCTTTTACAGCTGCCACCCTGCCACTTTGTTTCCCATCTAGTATTTTTGCAACTGTTTATTTTACCTCACTGAAGAACATTGCATACTTCTGGGTTTTTTTTCATAATGAATCCCATCCTGTTTCATTCAGATCACTTTGTCAATTCTTTGGTCTTGTTTTCTAAACCATTTTTTCATTTTGATGCCTGTGAATTCAGTAGATATATTCTCTGCTCTGTCACTAGGTTGTCAATGAAGTATGAAGACTATTGATGTAGTGCTGTATCTATATCTGTTGATTGTCATACACCCTCCATTCCTACAATGAACTATTGATAACTGCTCGCTGAGTGCAGTTCTGAAACCGATATTACATGAGTCTTAGAATAGCTTTGTCTGTAACATTGTTTGCTTGTCAAAATGTCTCTTGAAGCAATGTTAAAAGTATTTTTTAAGTTTAGTGCATTTTCTGCTACTTCGTTTTTCATAAGGTCTTATTCTTAGAAGGAAAATTGAATCGGATTTGTTCTTCATAGATATATATTGGCTGCTGTTCATCTTCATGTTATCTTTCAAGTTTCTAAAATTCTTAATTTCTTCCAGTATTGTTTCAGGTACTGAACATAAGTTGAATAGTTAGTTTATAATTTCTTGTCTCTTCCTTTTGCCACTTTCTAGAGATAAAGGTTGTGCTTGACCTTTTTAAATCTTCTGAAATGTCATCGTCCTCTCAAAATTCTGAAAGATAACTACAAATGCTTCTGACATTGTTGTAGTCAGTGTTTCATGTACTCTAAGGCAAATTTCCTGAGATTCAGTTGATTTGGCAACATCTAATTAAGCCAGATATTCCCTCCTCAGTTCTTTCTCTATTCTCACCTGATTACTTGTCTCTCTGTTAAAAGTGTTAGCTGCCTGATACGTACCTGGTAAATACAGTAACCCCTTCTGATTTCTCCAGTACCGATGAGATAGGCTGGAGTTTAGGAAATCAATACAGACTGATCTTCAATGTTCTTGTATCTTCTTAATCCAAATCTGAACCCCTGCTTACAGATGCTTTTCATGCTCAGATAGGACTAATCTCTCTCCAGAGAGCCATCAAAATTTTTCTAAAAGTGGGCAGAAACTTCCTCGAAGTCCCTGATAAAATGTTGTTGGTTTCATTTTGTTGATTTTTTTGTTGTTGTTATTGGGGTTTTGGGGGATTTTTGTTTTGTTTTTCTCAGTCACAGAAACAAAGCATGTCTCTAAATTTCTAGATTGTCATTAAAGGTATGATCCAGACAATGATTCAAACACCTCTTTGTAGGGACTCAATACGCCTGCCTAACATAAATGCTCAGGTTTTTCTGGTACATGCTACAAAATCCAAAACACCCTTTTAACACAGGACTTTGGTCTTCGAGTGTCAGTTCCATTAAGGTATCTGGTACCAGCTGAAATGTCCTACAACACCCTGCTTGACTTGAGCTGCAAATTCAGAAGGTCACATGTCTCCCATATATCTGCTCTCTTATTTGATAGCTCATGCAGATATCCCAGGTATGCCAAGATGTCTTAGATGCAGCCTGGCACCTATATTTAGGCAGCTGATTTCTGCCCCCCCCAGACACACACACCTGTAAATTAGGTGTCTGATGTATAACTTAATTCCCACAGCAGATTTCATAATAATAGAATTACTACTGGTTGGAAATAATCCTACTTCTCATGAAAAGTGCTTGCATGCCTTTTCTTCAGAAACTGCTTTACGATTGTATATATTTGATTATTTTCCTGTATTCTTTAGTACTAGGGAAATTAAATAAGAACACCCCTCCCCCAGGCTGTTTCTAAAATTTAATCTTCTTGCCGCTCTTTTGTATACTGAAGTCATAATCCTCTATTTGTGACACCTAAACTGGTTGCTGTGGAAATAATTACACTGTTACAAACCTGATTAAGAGTTCAGGTAGAGAAGCAGCTGGAGAAACAAACAAATTCTTGGAAAGAAATATTCTACCTTAACATTAATACCATTGGTAAAGAATACAGTATTAAAGCCCAATTGTTTCTAAAAGGGATGGGTTTTTTCCAATTCTCTTCAAGATGTGGAACTCTTTTTTCAGCTGTTGTCAAATTCCTTTTTCCCCCCATAATTTTATGTAGGTATCTTTGATAAGATAAGAAACAAAACAGAGAATATATATAATACAATGAACAAAAGTATTTCTAATACATATTCTGAAGTGGTAGAAAAAACTCCCTGCGCTACGGTTGCTGCTGGCATGAATTATTTCTCTCCTCTTGCTGCAGATTAAAACATCCAAAATTATTTTTCTCTTAATCCCTTTTTTCAGGTTAGTGACTTTTTCTTTTTTTTTTTTTGAGAAAGCATATGGTTTCCTTCATGTGTGATAAGCCTAAAATTAATATGAAAAATTAAAAAAAAAGAAACAAAGTAAAACTAGAACACTTTAATAGAAAACCACAATAGGGAAAGAATTTCTTAATTAGCATCCCAAAAGCACTTCTTACTTTAGGTTAAAATGAGTAATGTTGCTCATTTATCATCATATGTAAATAATATTGGCAGGCCTATCTCTTGTATGCTGAGAGCACCACTAAACATTCAGTCACAGAGGTTTACACTAAAACACGTTGACAGCTTGCAGACATTTTAACCGAGAGACGAGTATCTCTGTGTGACCACTAATGATTCTGATGCATGGAAAAGCAGCAATTGAGCTGAAACAGTAAGAGAAGTAGATAAAGCTACTAAATTAAAACTAGCGATCAGATCCTTGAAAGCATTGCTTTCAGTTTCTCTGTAGTAGGTGCACACATTAACTGCGAAGCCTGAGATCCAGACTCCCAAGTGCATATGATTTATTTGTGCTTAAAAAGTAAATCATGTTGATGTTCTGTGCATTACTTTGGCTAAGTGGGCAAGTCAAGAGGAGATGAAGTCTGAGGTTTTGTTTGATCAGGTGAGCTTAGCAAACAAATGTTAGAGAATTAAAGCTTTCAGTAGCAGTCTTTAACACTTAACTGAACTGGCTGATCAAGTGTAATTAACATATCTCGTGTCATGGGTGGAATCCAGCTTTAAATACACTGCACCCTCCAGTAAAGGAGTATTACATTTGCTGTTGGAGAAAGAACCATATTCAGCACTCCACTGAACAGCTAAGGAACGTGTTCCCAACATGGAGGAATTTACATTGCAGTCAGGTTAACTTGTTCCTGTTTCTTTGTTCCTTTCAGTTGTCAGTATCTTTGCTCCTCTGTACCTCTCTTAGTCTCCCGCTTCTGTGTCAGTACAGCTTCAGCTGCAGCTGTAGGAGATGCTTTGCAGACATGCACAAAGAATGAGTCTCAGGGATCTAAGAATACAAAGGCAAAGCAAAACGTGGAGGCTGGAAAGAGACAGAATCTAAAAAATGTGGGAGAAAGGGGCTGTTATGAATCATCTGTGTTTCATCTGTGCAAATTTATATTCTGGACCAGGCATTAAAGACAAACTTCTGAAAATCATAGCAGTTTAAGCTGCGCTAGACTCCCTCCCCTGTTGCTGGCCACAGCACAAGGCTGTATTTCTAGTCTTAGAGTTTGTGTAGCAGCACCTAATCACTATAAATCTGCATCTTTCAGACTGAACTGGCTTAAAATATCTCTTCAAGTTTCTGTATAAATTACAAGATTGGAAGATTTATTTAAGAGGAAAAAACCTTAGCATTCCTACCAATGCATACAGGCAATGTAAAATTTCTAATACTCATGGAGCAATAGTGACCAATCTCCTTTCCTCAAATTTCAACGGATTTCTTTCATGGAATCTGTGTTTAATTGACCAAGGAAGCTAAAATGTGGAACAAATTTCAGCTTATTGACTGCATGGGCAGTCAAGTAATATTGCCACACCTTTATGAGGAGCGTGTTTGGCTGTGGAGCACTTAGAGAGAAGTAATAATCTGAGCTCCTTTTGATCTGAAAACTGTAAAATCCTGAATCTGTAGTAGATCTTGATTTCTCAGTTCCTGGTGCAACAACATGAAATGATTAGGCCAAACCTTAACATATATTAAATTGAATTAAATTGAATTAAATTGAATTTGTATAGATAAAATAAAATATATTCTTTTTTAAGTTGTATATCGAATTTTATTTCAAGTTTAAGAAATGTTTGGTCATTGCAGCCAGCTTGTTCACACATGCCTTAATTGCTCCCTTGGGATCTTGTCTGTAATTTGTAATTTCTGGCCATTGTTGTCAGTGGTGCCTTTTAAATTTGTGACTTCTAGCATTGCCAAGAGAACATTTATCATTAACTTTCCTATCACTGCTTTCATTTTGAGCCTTCTGTTAGTTTTTCCTTTTTCTTTCATTTAATTTTATCAAAGTCAAAATGAAACAAAACAGCTCATCATTGGTTAGCAAGAAGTGCGGTTCAGTAAGAGTGGATCTGTAGAGTGCAGTAGCTGCTGCTGAGGACCAGATGTCTACATTACATGCATTTTCAGGGTGTTTATTTCACTTGGGTAATGGTTCTGTGGACTTTATTTGACTTAGATACTTAAGGTAAAGTCTTGGAGTGCATCTTTTCACCTGCTACATTTTAACTGGAAGGAAATGCAAGTTGTGTCTGCTGTCTGATACATGACATGAACTAAACCGTCACAGGTGCAGAGACTGCAATATTCACTTCAAAAATCTCCCTCCTGGTCCAAAACAAAATGCTAAAGTAGCACACCCAAGGAGTAAATACATATAGGACCTCAACGAGGCAAAAAAACATGGGGAAAAATGTTCTTTTTTTCTGAAGAAAAAAACATTTTTCTGAAGAAAAAATGTCCCATGATAAAACCATAGCAACTCCAAAATGTCAGCCTGTGTTTAAGGTGATGTTCAGTTGTCTGTAGAGTCATGTAACAGCACTGAAAACTCAGTACTTGGTGGATGGTGTTTTGCTCTACCTTGAGGATGCTAGGAAACGTTTGCTAGGCACCAGCAAAAAGCCATCTTGCAAGTCATGATCATTAACCAAATCAAGTAGTTAGGGAACTCTGAATCTCCCAGATCTATTGAAACTGAATTCAGGGTACTCAGCTTGAAAGAGAAAAGGACTTTATGATGTGCTTGACAAAAACAGTACGGTAATATGACAAGCATGGAATAACCTGTCTATTGGTTTGATTTATTGATAATCTGCAATCTAGGTGCTTTCTGAGCAGGAAATTGCATCGGTGTCAATATGTTCTGCAGACAGCTTATTCGTCCAGTAACTCCTGAACCCTTATAGAATTTTGCCACCCAAATGAAACATGCCAGTGAGCCAAACACAGAATACCTGCTTTTTAAAGTCACTGCTGGATTTGATGCCTTCTGGTTTTTGCAACATGGGATATGCAGCCGTGATGCTATCTGTCCAGCTGGCGGGGTGACCAAGCGCCGGGCACCCGCCTGCACGGGAGGGGATGATGGAGGCAGCTCACAAGGGCGCAGGAGGGTTGGCAAAGCTCCAGCACGGTTTGTCCTAACCCACTGATGCTGAGAGTGCGCTGAGGAGGTAGGAATGAGGCGGAGGGACTTCTTCGTGGAAAAGCAGGAGAAGGTTTATTCAACTTGGAGGTCACAAGAAGAAGCCCTGAAAAGCTGTTACCAGGGCTTGTTATGCCCTTACCAAATGGGTGGGGAAAATGTGCAACAACCAGTAATACAGGGACATGGGGTTTGAATCCTGGCGGGCAAAGGGTGCAAACCAATAGAGGATAACGTGGGAGGGGAGAAATACCATGGGCCAACGGGGGATCAGGGAACCCAGAACCCTCTGTGGGAAGAAACAAACACAGGGGAAAAGGGGGAGGTGGCAGTCGCCAATATGATACTGCTGTCTGTGGAACCGGCCATAACGCACTGCAACAACATGCCTTCCGTAGCAAGTAGTACAGTGCAATGAAAGTGAATATGTAGAATGAAATGATTCGTGCTGATGGCCTGATAGCCTACAATATGCATTTGAAGGGATTTTACATCAAGCTAACAGTAGTCTAGTTACATGCACACCTGGTAGTGGCTGACTCATTTTAGGTGAGTATATGGAGTGCATCGTTCAGTTTATTTTCCTTTTAAAGGAATCTGTTTAATGTGCACTGAAGCTCCTCTGTAGTGTGAACCAAAGAGGATATTTTCTTCAAGTGCTCTCCAGATCAAAACAAAACACTGATGTGGATTCACATTGCTAGTAAGAGTTCCCTACTCCTCTCTCTGCTATTTGTCATCTTCCAGATCTGCCTCACAATTTCCTCAGTAATCTCTTTTCCTAGCTGAATAGCCCTAGTTTATCTATTTTCTCCATGTATGAAAATATTCCATTCCTTTTAACGTTTTTGTTGCCTTCTTAAGTTTATTGTCTTCTTGGGAACTGAACTGCAAAAGTCAAATCCTTCACCACTACAAGACCTCTCTAACTGTGCTGCAGCAGGGTTGAACAAGTGAATTGCGTTGCCTAACTTGTGGGATCCTGGAGTCAGTCCCTGGAGCTGAAGGTTCATCCTGTTCTTGTTCCTTAGCTTGGTACCTGGTCAGTGTGGAGTAGAAGCCTCATTCAAATACAGGGACATAGTCGAGGAGAAGTGGAAGGAGGCAGTCAGGTAACTGGCAATTTGCAGGACTAAAGAAATAGCAAAAATGACAAGGGGAAATTCGAGTACATTAAAGGTAAGGGAAATGGAAAAGAGAGAGAAGGGAGGTCTAAAGTCACATATTTCCTTCAGAATGTGGAAGAAAAAAACAATATTCCACTGCAAAATATCTGTCAAATAGACTTACAAAATAGCATCCTGCTTGCACAATTGGTTCTGTTAGGCTGTGCCTATGTTCACTTTTTGCTTTGAGGCAGAGCTGAAATTCTGGGCAGAGCTCACAGGTCATCCTCCCCACGTGTTGCACATCAGAAAGCAGAGTCACAGAGCTGTTTGTATTTTCAGAGGAAAGCAATAAAATCTTCAAAGCATACCCCCTTCATAAAAGTCTGACAGGTGCAAGCCAAATAGAATCCAGCCCTTCTTGGAGAGTAAGGGTCGTTACCAATGACCAGTCCTTTGGATCAGTCAATTCCCACGTCCCTGGTGCAAGCACTCAGTCCTGGGAACTGGATTCATCTCATCTGAGGTAAAACTCCTGTACCAGATATATCATTGCAGGGGCTACAGTGCCATCTGTTTTGATCAGCTGATCCTCTTCTGTTGCTCCAGTTTACTTTTTAACATATATGTACCCTGCAAAACCAACTGATAATTAGCTTAAACATCCAGTGCATCTAACATTTAGTGCAGAGCTCATTATGGTTTCACAAAGCATATGTGACATTTACTTTCCTTTGTTTGTATAAAGCAAAAAAAGTGACTTTTAAAAGAGCATTAGACTCCTGTAAACAGGGTCTGGAAAGGCTGGAAAGCCACATGCTCAAATGCTAGGAAATGTCAGCATTACTGCTGTAGAAGTGCCCAGCAGTCACAGCTGCAAGTCAGTTAGAGCAATATGATACCTATAAAGTGTTAATACTCTAAAAACTCAGGTTCTGCATAGCTTTAAGGAAAAATGTAGTGTATAATCCAGATGGTTTTCGTTTCTCTCTTTAGCAAAGTGCTTATTGCTGTTAGTTTTCTAGCACTTTGAGAAGAACTCTGGTGTCAGGGAAGTGAGCATATATTGTGGCATAGGCATAAACGGATAGCTCTGTGAGTTTTGCCTTCTTTGTCAGTGGTAATCTATACCAAATTGCAATCAGAGCATTTTTGAATTACAGCCAAGCTATTGCAGGAGTGAGAAAAGCCGTAAATAAAAACCAAGGTATACTGCTGTGCTGCTGTGATCATGCCTGCCCTCCCGATGGAGTGGTGCACTAATGACATGAGCAGGCTGCTTCTGGATCATGGTTTGATGTTCTTCTGCCCCACCAGACACAGACCCCACTGGCACTTCCCATCCTGAGTCTGTAATTTCCGTTTCAGTAAAAAACACCTTTTATCGTGACTCCCAAAGTTTGTCCATTGTGTCCATGCTTAAAAATGGGATCTTCCTGTGGTAATTTATATTCTAGCTGAGATGAGGGGAAGAGAAGAGAGAAACAGGCAAGGATCTGATGTTCTCAGATTCTCTGTTATGTCCTGATATTTTTTCCAGAGCTGATATTATCTGAATTGACAGTATCATCATGTCAAGTTTTCAATCTCTGTTTACAGACATAATGTGGAATTCTTAATTTTGCCTAGCAGTGAGATTAAGCATGGCAAAGTGAATCAAGAGTGTTGGCTTGCAGTTCTCCTGTTGCCTGCAATTTGCAATTTGAACTAATGTTCCCAAGATGGACTTTGCTGTAGTGGACACAAATTGAAAATATACACACACAAATTTATATAAGTATTATTTGGATCTAATGATTTTTTTGGGGTAGTAAAATGCAGTGTATGAAAGGGCCTTTAATGAGAATTTTTAAACAGGAAACAGAAACATAATGTGCTTTTTCAGAGAGACACTTCTAAAAATGTTTAAATTAATCTTTTGTTTATGTAGTTTCAGAAGAGAATTATAAATCAAATTATTCTGAATACCTTTGTAAGTCAATTAGAACAGATCTAAATATTTTTTGTGTGGAGATGAAGTTTCTGTGATCTCATTTTAATTTACTGTAGAAAATTGACTCCTTTTTTTATTTGTTTCTGGTTTGCATAATAGTTACTTCTGCTCAAACTGTTATCATGTTCTAAAGGAGGGTTTCCAGATGGTATAAGCACATTGATTTTTTTCATGACACATAGACTGAATTCCTTTCATAATAAGGTAGCTTAAAGATAACATTTTGGTAAGCACACTCATGCCAAAATATCAGGGTGTTTTTTTAAGATACAACAATCTTAATTGCCCTGTCATAGTGAATGTTCCTCTATAATAATTTAAAAAAGCCTCCATATTTTGACTTCGGTTGTTTCTTCCCATTTTAATCCACTATGTGAACAAGTTCAGCAATCCAGGTTGAAAGGAAATCAGCTTAGTGGGAAAATATGTGTTATATCCATTCCTCTAACAATACATAATCCAAGTGCCAGACAGTATTGTAGCAAGATGCTGCAAGAAGTTAACTCTAACAAGAAATACTTGGTATGTCAAGCATTATGCAAATTTTCTTGAACAAGTATTTTTTATGTTTTGGTTTTGCCTTGATGTATTTCTTTATTTAAAAAAAAAAAATCTGATGAAAAAAACCTCCTGTAACATGAAATTCCCATTTAAATCTGCTTTGTTAAAGCACGTGCTTTTTTAATTACATGCCTCTGTTCTTCACGGTCTCCTGACAATTTGACTTTCACATAAATCTCTAGCCATGCCACCCCAGTTTCATCAGTGATGTCAGTCCTAAAGCCCAGCTGCTATTCTGTCACTTTGGTTGTGTCTTTGCATGCCTCTGCAATGCACTGATTATGTTCCCAATGAAACACATCAAGAACAGCCATCTGCTTATGCAAACACAACAGGAAAACCTCTCCTGTCTTCTTGTCGCTTGAAGCAATTCTACTACTATGTCTCTGCTTCCTTGTTTGTGCAAAAAGTGAGTTGAAAAGGAACAAAATATCCCCAAGTTATTTCCTCAAAGTGTTTTCCAAGCTTCTCCACTCTTGATCCAAAGTTTTCATACTCTGAGTGTGGCCTGTCTGCCTGTCACCAGGGACTGCTCTGCCACTTGAATAGCGATTTATTATTCTCCTGAGTGATTCTGTACTACCTGTGATTCTAAATCAATCTCTTCATCTTCACAACAGCTGTATATGCAAAAGTTTACCCACACACCCTGGTATAGGTGATGTATACCATTCCAGCCATGTCATATTTTGGGTTGCATTGCTTTTTCTGATACAACCAATACAAATAAAATAAGTCATGTACCTTAATACTGTGGACAGAATCACTTGCATTTATGTTAAAAAAGATTCCATAGCTCTCTGGACAGCTGAGTGAAGAACTGCTGTTATCTGAGACTGGAAAACATCCCCAAAACAGAAAATCAGGACGTCAAGTTAGGTCCAAATACGTTGCTATTCTGGAAGAGAGTGGTACCTCAGATGTCAGGAGGTAGACTTCATTTGTTTTCAGAAAAGTGGCTATGGAATATTTTTAAAAAGCGCATGCAGAAGAAAGAAGTGAGAAAACTTAGATTTGAGGGAGCGGTAGAAGTACATAGATGTCTTAGAGAAGATCCACAAAGGCACCAGCTATCCTGCTGCCGTAGACTCATCCACAGCTGTCACCGCTTCAGGATATAGCAGAGTGCATCCTTAGGGACAGAACCCTTCCTTAATGGACACGTGCTCACTGTCCAAAAGTGGCGCATAGAGGAGCAGTATTTGCTGTCACAGCACAAAAATGTCCATGCAACAGAGCTATGTGGAGACCAGAAATCCCTGTCTCAAGGGGGCCTATGGGCAACAGCTGCCTTTTTTCCCTACTCTTTAAATGGAAAAAATCTACTTATAATAGCCAGGCTATCATCTTAGATGGACAGCTCAAGTATTTTGAGGGGCAGGGTATTAGCAAAAGAGAAGGGAGTCAGTGAGGGGATATCCTAATTTAACCTGATAATAAGAAGAAAAATTCATGATGTGATGAGGGAATTATCTCATTGTACAAAAAAGACTTTAAATACAATCTTCAGCATACAACCAATGCAAATCTTAGAGTAACCACTAAAACTATTCATTTAAAAAAAGCAGTGTAGTTTCAAATACATATTTTTTAATCTACTTCTCAACGTTAATCTTTTTTTCAGTTTCTGTTATTTTATGTAATCCATTATATTACATCTAATTATGTGTTAAGTGTAAGTCATCAGAGGAGTAGACCTTTTAATTACAAAATAATTATGAAGTTATTGTGCTGTACAATTACATATTCATCCTCATTAAGGATACCACATGGTGTATGCATAAGCAAAATTTCTTTTGAAGTTCAGTATTTTCATAATTTCAAAATGTCAAGAATAATTAGTCAAAATTACATTTTTCATTGCCTTACATATACAGAATGCTACAAAATCTAGACATGAAACCATATAGATGAGTTTCATTTTGATTTCCTACCAAGCAAAAATCCCTTGATTCAAGAGTCAGATTTTTTTTTTCCTTTTTAAACTTTTGGGTTCATATAATTATTTTCGAAATGTCTTTCAGGAGGGTCAGGTTTGCAGCAAAACTGAAGCACAGCTAGCACTCAAGATCATGAAATAGTGTATCGCTATGATAGCATTTTATTTAGAAAACCAGTGGCACGGAGCTTGCGGGACAGAACGGAATGATGTGTGTCTGGTCTTTCAGCCCTGTTGGGGAAGTGCGGCCGTTTGCAGCTGTGCGCTGCAGTTCTCAGAGCAGTTATATCCAGTGATACTTCTCAGCAGCTTCAAAGAGCAATTCCAAACCGGCTCACCAGCAGATGGGCTTGCTGACTTGATGGGCAGAAGAGCCCCAAATCCCTGCAGTCACAGTTTGTTTTGTTCCTAACAACTACTAGATTTCAGATCATGCTCATGGTTGACAAAAAATTTACAGCAAGTGATTAGTGTTGATGAATGTTTCCTACTCTTAATACTTTGTTGCACAGCCTTATTACATCTCCATTGTGGTGATTAAAGAAAACTTGTAAATTAAAGATTTGAAAGGAAATTATTTGGATTGAAATTCCCATTTTATAATACATATGAGTTTTGAAACATGCAGGGTTGTAGCTTTTTTCTAAATGTGGGAGCATCAGGAAGTTGAAAGTTTGGTGATAATTGCTGTCTCAAAAATTTATAATCTAAGTAATAACTTGAATGGTTTCAAACTGTAATACAAATGGCCAAAAATAGCTGTAATTAGTAATATTTTTAATTGTTACACTAATTTATCTATGATGAAAATCTCAGTTTTTATTGATAGCAATTTTTGGAATAGTAGCCTTCAGCTATCATTTTAAAGGAACTTTTCAGTACAAACTTCAAGGAGTAGTTTCATTCTTTGACTCTTTCAGAGGGAGTTAACTTGTTTGGCATATTGTGCAAAGAGATAAATCCCCTCATTAAGGAAAATAAACCAAATTACCATATTCCTATTTCTCTGTTTACCAATACAAACCTTTCATGTAGGACCCACGGCAGGAACATTATCATTTGCAGATATCAAGAGAAGAGTTAGTAACAAATTGTTGATCCCTGGAAATTAAGAACTTCTTTGTTTTTTAATGCATGCTTATGTGAATGAGATGCCTAAAAATGATCACAATATTACTGTGGCTGAACAACTGTATTTCCAGTTTTCTGTGGCAAAGAATGAGAAATTAAAGGTGCACAAATGCCAAAGGTTCACTGCAAGAAGCTGGATAACAATCTGTCCAACACCGGAATGATGATTATGATTATGATTATGATTATGATAGTTGTTGTTGTCAAACATTTACTTCAGTAAAAGTAGGTATGTAGGTCAGTGAAAACTGCACGACAGATTTGATCTAACCTGAGAATCATTCATGCTGTGCAAAAAACTCCACCAGAGAAATAAAATGAATGAATGAAGGAAAACTATTATTTCTCTTGTTCGGCTGCCAAATAAGAAAATACAGTGTTCCTACATTAAAGTATGATCTTTGATATATTTGATATTCTGTAGACAATCTACAGATAAAATGGCAAACTCTTAACAAATCTTTTTTCCATTTAAATGTAATCTAGACTACTTGAGAACCTGCCCTGTAGGTTTCTGGTTAACATAGTGCTAAGGGGAGAATTTTTGTATAACATGTTTTTCTCTTGAGGGAAAAGCTATTTTTTTCAGTGATCTCAGAAGGGAAGTTCAAAGTACTATGAAGGAGAGAAAAAGTGAAATCAAATCCTTTTTATGAAAACAAAACAAAACAAAACAAAAAAAGCTTTAACAAAAGTCTTCAGAATAGTTTGCTGGAGCTGTCAGTTGAGAACTGTAAAATAAACCAATCATGTGCACTAATTGTTTTGCACTGCTTGAAAACTATATTATTTGGAGGAAAAAAGCCACAACATACAAAATCACAATAGTGAAAGAGACATTTGGTACCTTGGGAAATTATTTTTTCTGTAGAAAAAGTTGAAAATGAAGGATGTATTTTTTTAATTAGCAAACACCTTTTTTGTTCTATTTTATCTGAGGCCCTTTTTAAATTTAAAGTAATTGAATCTCACTGAAAAAAACCCAAACCTGAAAGCTTTAATCAGTCATTTGAAAGGTAAGCCCTATGTCAGTAGTATGAAACCTGGGTTTTACTTACTTTAACCAGGCCTGCTGGCAGCTACAGCTGGTGCTTATGTAATTCAAATTTTGCAATTTAAGCTGAGTACTAAAGTGCTACCAGTAGAATTTTCTTTTGGGTACAGAGGAATGTTTTTGGTAATGAGCAGTCAAGCCTTTTTAAATATAAATATATGTCATATAATTCTCTTTGTCTCTTGAGTAGTTTTGAGTCTCTAATACTATTACTTAATCTTTTTGATAGTCAAAATTCTGTTACTCACTTGACTTTTGACAGTATTAGTACAGAAAAATGATTGGCAATGAGCTTGAATCCATCATGAAATTACATTTCGTTCTTTTAGTAATGAACGAAAAGCATGTAATAAGCAAGTACTTTTCAATGTGCTTATTATTGCCCTTATTAGACCTAAAAACTTTTAATAGTGGTAATGAGAAATTGATGACATGGTGAACTGATTATCATCTGCAAACAATGCTCAATGGACCAGTTTTTTGCCTCTTCCTACTAGAAAACTTACTAATTTCAGGCTGCTTTAAAAACCTTAATGATAGAATTACCAAAAACTTACATATGAAATTCTAGTTTAATTAGAGAATATACACGTATACATGGTTAAAGACACACAGACACACAGGCTCACACATACATGTATACATCCATGCACCCCTCAAGAAACACATATTTCTGTAATCAAAGAGGAATTCAGATTACATCTCTGATATCATCATCATGTGAAGTTGAAGATTATAATAAAAGACTGGATGCAAAGGAAATAGTGCTTGTAATATCCAGACTAGTTTGGATATTGATGAAAGCAAAATCCCCATTGTTCAGAAGAGCACTTATTGATGGGAAGAGTTAAATGACTGTACAAATCTATTTCGTTTAGTTCAGCTTCCCCAAAGCAGCAAGATCATGTAGAAAAACTCTCTTGGAAAGATCATAAATAAAGGAAAAACATTTACCTTACAATACCTTAAATCCCTGAAATCCATCTGAGGCACTCAGAATTGAGATTTACTGTACAGTTCAAAGATGCTATAAAGTTTGAACAGCCTTAGCTCAAGCTCTGCCAAACACCCCCAAAACCTAAGATTCCTCCTCTGCTTGTATCAGTGTGGCAGACAATGATACTCCATAAAGACAGACTGGTCATTGGAATGAAGAATAAATTGCACAGAACAGTATCTTTATTAACTAAAATTTTTAAAAGCTGAAAACACTGTGCAAGATCTCTTTGTAGACCTGACCAGGGCATATATGGAGCTCAATCTAGTTTTCACTAGATTAGAATTTCCTGACTATAAATCAAAACAATAAATCAAGTTGAAGTCTACTGCATTTGTGTCTGTGGAAAATACACACATCAGAGGTAGAGAACAATCCATGTAAAAATGCATTTGAGCCTGCCTACATATTTCTTTTGGCTTCTCCTTGAGCTCTTCGTCCCACAAGTCATGTATGTTTTAAAAACAACAACATTTGCTGTTTAATTAACAGCAGCAAATGTGCAATTTCGTGGATTTCTGAAGAGTGGAGATCAGAGTAGAAGGCTTGCAACTAAACTTCAGTTGCCCTGTTCCTGGACCAATGTCCTTTGTTCAAAGCATGAACGAAGCATATTGGAGAAGTATTAGCTGTCTACAGGTCCAGCCAACAAACAGGGAGAGGTCTCTTTTGGAGACAGACACTGATTCTGCAATTTTAAGGACATAGCACAGATAGTGATGTTTTTGACAATGCTACTGCTTCACTGTTTTAACTGCTGCTGGCTGTTTCTCTGCCATTCATAAAAGGCTGTGTTTATTTTCCTTATTTGTAGCTGTTACTCTGCCTTCTGTGGTTAAAAAACATTCCCTGAGTTGAGAACTTACATCCTTCAATACACTGGAAGCAAGAAAGAAAAAGTTGCACATACCTGCTACTTGCCTGCAAGTAGCAGGTACTTTCTCTTGGATTTAGGGAGGTGTGCTGGTTTTGGCTGAGGTGGAGTTAATTTTCTTCACCATGGCTGGTATGGGACGTTTTGTATTTGTGCTGAACATAATGTTGATAATGTAGAGATATTTTTGTTATTGCTGAGCAGGGGTTGCACAGAGCCAAGGCCTTTTCTGCTTTTCCTCCTGCCACACTGGTGTGGAGACTGTGGGTGCTTGGGAGGCTGGGAGAAGATACAGCCAGGACAGGTGAGCCAAACTGACCAAAGGGATATTCCAGACCATATGCCATCATACATCAGTATGTAAAGTGGGGGGAAGAATGAAGAACAGGAAGCATTTTGAGTGATGGAGTTTTGTCTTCCCATGTTATGTGTGATAGGGCCCTGCTTTCCTGGGCCAAATTGATTCCTTGTTTTGCTTTGCTTGCCTGCGTGGCTTTTGTTTTTCCTATTAAACTGTCTTTATCTCAACCCATGAGTTCTCTTGCTTTTACCCTTCCCATTCTCTCCCCAGTCTCACTGGTGGTGGAGTGAACAAGCAGCTGTGTGGGGCTTAGATGCTGCCGGGGGTTAAACCGTGACAAGAGGTTATTAAAGTATTTCTCATGATAAAAACTGAGAATTTCAATGCACTAATCTCAACTGATAGGGCAGTTATGATGTTCTGGAGAAGAGTATATATCTCATTGTTTTCAGGAAAACATATTTGTTGATTCATAATGAAATAGAAAATAATCTGAGGGATCTGTTTAAAGTGTAGATGAAGCTTAATATGGTAATTCTACACGTGTATTCTGCACCCTTGTGAGAGACCATGGAGAAAAGCATTGCTCAGATGTAGCTCTGAGAAGGGAATTTTCAGTTTGTCCTTTTCTACATTTACTTAGAACTGGGTCAGGAAAAGAAAAATGTATTTTGCAATTTTGTAATTTTTTTTGTTTCTTATGCCGTCATATGCAACTAATGGCACTGTTTACCAGTGAGTTCTAGATGCAATACAAAATTGAGCGAAGTGTCAGACAGAGGATTCAGCTTCTAAGCCTGTGGAACATTCTCTTTTCCCTGAAAATTCAAAGCACAAACCTGAGAGATATAAAAATCTGCTTTCTATATTTATGCCACCTAAAAGGACACTTTTTTTCTTAGTTAACTTTTTAAAGACAATGTAGAGGCATGCTTCATAAAGAGAAAATACTATATTGCAAAGTAGGTATTAAAATGCAGGTTCCCAGAGACTGTTTTTGCAGTAAAAGAAATATTGTATTCCATAATAACCAGTGTCATTTGACAACATATGTACTAAAATGTGTAAAATCACGGTTTGCTATGTTATCCAAAGTACTTTTTTCCCTCATCCAATGGAGATTTTTATTAAACTCTTTTATCATATATGACATGTCATGATTTCTTTGTAACTAATAATCAATAATCAGGAACAACACTGTTACATAGTACCTTTGGCTAACATAGGTGGTATTTTATTTCTTGACAGGCAGAGGAGAAGGAGATTTTAGAAAGCAACTGATAGCTGTATAAAAGTCATTTGAGAATGTGTGTATGCTTTTTAATTTTAAAATATTGTTGCAGTAACCTTCATACTTCACAAAATTTTTGATGAAAAGTCCTAAATATTCAGAACTTAATTATACAATTATTCATAAATTTTCAAAATATTCTATCAAAAAAAATAGTTCCTCCAGCATTTTGCAGTGTGGCTATAAAGCTCCATCATCAACGTTCAAATCAAAGTCCTAATCTATAACACCAGAGAGCCATTGGCTTTTGCTGGGATAGTACAAATTTGTGGGTAAGAACATTTAATTTTCAATCAAGTGCTATGTGCAGACTGCTCTGCACTGATCTACCACAAGAAAGTCTAATATAAGAAAATACATTTTTAGTTCTATATTTAAACAGTATTGACAGTGAGATATACTTACAAGCAATGAGGTAGACTTTTAACATATCATCATACATATTATTTCAAAACAGGGCTTAGAAAAGTAATTGTACATGGGGCTGTCTTTTTCTGTATAATGCTATCAGTAAACATCAGTAATTTACCATGTTTTGCATAAAATAAGATGAAGTTGTTAAGCTTTTTAAAATAAAATAAAATAAAATATTTAATGGGGAAAAATGGCCATGTACCAATAAATTACAAAATATAAATAATTTCAAATTGTTCTCAAAAGTTGCTTTAAGTTACACTGCAACTCTTATTTTTGATGTTGGGAGTTAGTGCCAACGTACCACTGACTTTAATGGAAGCAAAGTTGGCTTCACATGTGTTAAGGAAATGCAAGTTAAGTAAAATAAATTAAACAATATCAAGAAGAGACCTGACTTGGGAGTAGTGTTGCAGAAGAACTTTTCCTATTTTAAAAAAAATCAAGGCAAATACAAAAATTTTGGGGTTTATGTAATATCAGAGAGGCAACCTGTGAAACGGTCTTAACTGACTTATTTAAATTTTTAACATAACAAAATAAATTTTAAAAATGTATTTATAGTGGAACTTATACCAGATGAGTGAAGACAAAATATTATTCTCAATTTTTTTATGACTATCTAAATATGATTTCACATAGGTCTCAAGAGGAGTTTTTTATGTTTCCATTGGATTAACACACAGTAACTAGCATCTACCCTAAATTTATTTGGGAGGAATGATATTTTAGCATTCTTCCCATGTGCCTTGCTTTCTTTTCAGCATTTTCATTTATACAATTTATCCTATATTGTCAAAACAGTGAGTACATCCTTCAAGACCAAAACTTAAACATGTCAGTAGAGTGCTATTTATTGCCACAAATACATTTGCCTTATGGTGTTGTCTCTTTGCTTTTTTATCATCTACTGAATAAACAGGTTTTTGGTCTTCAGCGTTTCTTTCTGTTACTGTTAGATGGTGAGCCAGCTATGCACCACTGTGCCTAGGAAATGCCAACAGTTTACCACTGATAGAACTTTCTGTTCTTCTGAGAATATCCAGGTTTGCATGTGAACACTTATGAACTGAAAGAAGAACATATGTAGGTTTCTCTCAGCTGCCAGTGCTTTGCATTTGTAGTGCAAAATTGACATTTTTAATTCTGTATTCTTACCATGCCAGTGTCAATATATACATGAACAATCACCTAATTCCTGAGAAAGAGCAAGGTCTCAGAAAATAAATTTACTTATTCCTGCGTAACTCTAACAGCAAGTCTCCACTTTTCTGTTAAGCTTTATATGAAGGTTAACGCATGTAAGTTACAGGGAGAAATAAATGAAATGAAAAATGTTGCCTGAGATTTTTTACAGAACTGGATGTCAAAATGACAACACAAATGTGTTTTTCCTCTGTAGTGACTGGGACATAATTTAGTAGTTAGACAGTAACTGGTGATCTAGCAGGATTCTCAATCCAGGAAAGGAATGTCAGGGAAGCTTTGGGAACTTCTTAAACTGTATGGGGTTCCCCACAGTACTCTTGCACTACACTTGGGCAGCTGTTCTTCTCTTCTTCTAACTAGCATGAGTTGCATGTGTTTAAGTGTTTGTTGAGAGTGTTCACAGAGAAAAAACATACTCAAGTACCTCATGAATTGTATAGGCTCACAAACCATCATGAAATGAAATCATAATCTTCTCAAGTGCTGTACATTCAAGCTGGGCAATATAAGCTTCTTTTTAGATATCTTTTAGAAGAAGTAGAATAAATAGTCCCTCATTAGCTTCCTTGTTGATAGCATGTTTTGCATATTTAAATTTTAATTTTAGTATATTTAGATGCTCTTTTGTTTTTCCCCTACCATTTCTTTCTTCCTTCCTGAATGTTTATCAAAATCCTCCTTCCAGTGAAGGAATTTGCAGTAAATACAAAGTAAGTAGACTTTATTGTAATGCATTTAAGTGCCTGAAGGAAATAATACTGAAAAATTATGTGGGTTTTATTATTTATTTTACAATTAAAAATCATTTAAATACCCATTTTAATACACTGCAAACTGAAAATACCTTCAACTTTCTAATTTTTTTTAAACTAGCTTTGGACCAGTATTGGCCTGTACTTTCTTGCACTTCTGTTCTTGACAAAAATGCTTTGATATGAATCCTTGCACTTTACTCTATGAGGATGCAAGTCCTCATAGATACAAGTTTATCATTTATGACTCTGTTTCCAAAAAAAACCCAACTAATCTTTTATCTACACACTTCTGAGATTTACCTGTCAATTAAATTGAAATCCTCCAGATCCTCTAATGTGTAGTGAATACAATACTTTAGGTAGACAATATGTGAAAACTTCTTTGCAAGTATGATGCACTCTTGTTTCAAGGACAGTGAGATAACACAAAACCAGTAAAATAATTTTCAACATCAAAACAAGTTTCTGAATATTTATAAGACACGTAACATGGATAGAGGTGAGCCCAGTAGACTACCGCTTTAATAGATAGCTCATTTTAGTCAGATGTAAAAAAGTTGAAAAAGAATTGAAAATGTTCAGATCTCCGTTATTTAAATGTATTGCTTAAAGTGAATTGCAGACCAATCCCAAGTGAATATACAAACTGTTGGCTGTTTTCTGAAAGAAAAATGGAAACAGCACTATGAGTCAGAAAGGCAGCTTTTCCAAGGTGGCATAAGAAGCAAACTGCATATGGAAAATATTTGTGCAGAAGATGTTTCATGAAGTTGCAGATCCTGAAAACTGCTAAGAGAAAAAGGTTTTCAGTCTTTCAGGTCTTTCAGGTTTTCAAGTGGGTCCTGCCAATCATTGCATGTGAAGTCTGTTCTACAGAACTGAACTGAACAGAAGATACAGACCAGAAAACACTTTTCATTCTATTTGCATTAAATATTACTCAGTAAAAAAAAGTTAGTGTACTGAGAAGAAAAATACCTCTTTATTTTCTCCCGTCAATCCTTGGTGAAACTTAAAAGCACTTTAATTTAGTTTGTGAGTGAAGCATCTTAGGCAACACTGTCCCCTGAAGGTTTCTTCAACTACATAATACCAAAACAAGGACAACAGCATGTAAGTCTTTGCATCTTGTTAAGACACTATCCTTACCACGGATTGATGAAAACTCCTGTCTTTGTTTTAAATTCTTAGAGGCATAAGATTATGATCATGGAAAAGCATTTTTAGTTTGCAGCGGTACTTAAGTGTATTATTTTTAAATACTGTATGATGAACTGTAGTGTTTTTACCCACAGCTTTTATGAAGACCTAGTTGCTTCAACTGTAATTTAACAGCTCAGTTGCTTGAGGGGTGTGTGGAGATAGATTTTTTTTTCAAGTGTCTGTCTAAAATTGAGCTTTAATTAATATTTTTAAAGTTTCAGATTGCTATCCTTAAGTAACTTACAATTTTAAAACACTAATTGTCCTTAAGCTTAGCCCATGTAGCCAATTTCAGTGAGACCGAATAGTCAGTTTTGAAGATTGAAGGCATATGTATGTAGGACAATGTGACTAAGGAAGACTGTGTATGAAGACTTTATAGTATATTTGAGGTTGTATGTATTTGGTTTTGTTATTGTGGTACACTGACAAATACAAATACAGATGTAAGTGCAACTTAAGGCACAAGTATCAGTCAGTAAAGTCAAAATATCTGAATGAGGTTGTTCAAATGAATTATAGAAATCTGGCATGCTACAGATTACATCTAGAAAAATATCACCACAGTTTTTACTTTTCATTGTTTCAAAAAAAAGGCTAAATTTTGTTTGAAGAGTTATCTGCTAGCTCTTCTTCAATGATTTCACTTCTCTTTTTCACACTCCATATGTCTGGTTTGTCACCCGTATGCGGCTATACAAGCTTGCTGTTATCCTGTTTTGGCTGGATTTTGGCATGAAAAAAAATGCTAATTGACATAACCTCTTCAAAGCTGCTGTAGAAGCAAGGGTTCTGTGGAAAAATACCAATGTATTGCATTCACAGCAAAGCTGTGCAACATTGGGCAAAATCTTGAAAGCATAACTGCCAGCTACAGTGTGTCTGTGGGTGGCGGTGTGGGTGTTGCAGAGTGAACCTGCACGAAGGACAACTGTCACTTCCTGGAGATCTCCAACTGTAAAAAGCTTCTTTAATATCCAAACCATTCAGCCTTACACTGGATTGTACTTTCTTAAGAACCATGTCTGAATCAGGAAGATGTGGAAGACCTGGAGATGTTTTCTGCTTGCCTGCCTGGCTTAACCAGAAAACTGCCAACCAGAGGGGCTGATTTGTAGCCCCAAAGCATGTGGCATAGTCAAGCTCATACTCAGGTTACTTTACCTCTTTTGGCGCAGAAGCTGCCTACTTGATCCCACACTTCATATTCCTTAATCTTCATTCTCCTGTGGTCCTTTAATAGGATAACCCTGTGGCATTACTGGTGCATTTTTTCAGGTGACATTATTGGTGACATTATTTCCGTTCAAAGTATCTGAAATAATGTGAGGTTTTGTTCTGTCTAAATAATTACTGTGATTTGCTTTTATATTCTATTTTAGTTGAGAGCTTATGAAAATTAAAATAGCAATGATATGGTTCTTTCTGGACAAATGTTACATTATTTATACCCTCATTATTAATACACTTTGACTGTCTCTCTCTTTTCATTTCCCTTTCTTTCAGTCCCCATTTCCTTCTAATATTTCAAAAGCACTAGACCTTTGTTTGACAATTTAATTACACTATCCAAAATCAAAATCTAAGGGTTGCAGTCCAGTCCTGGGTCACAAATGAGCCTCATAGTTATGCAACCTTATGCATTGAGTAAGTGGGTAAGTAAAGAAAATATGACAAGTTTCACTGCCTTTTTTTTTTTTTTTTGAGTATTGTGGGATCATTCAAATTAGGAAAAGGGCAATTTAGGCAGATCAGAACTGAAGATTATATTATCTTGACTCTGTCAAACAAAATGGTTGAACTTTGTTCTGTTCTGAGCAGCAGAAAGAAAGTGCAAAAATGATCATGCCATGTTACAGGAACATTTAGTAAAGTAAGATCTAGTCACTCAGGGACGTCATGATTCCATTATATTTCTTTGATCCATCCCACTTTCACCAGTGTGGATGTCGTTCCCTGTAGTACTTCTACTTTTATCTAATTAATCTGTTCTGATGATACAACCCCTTGTAAAGGAAATTCTGCAACATTCAGAGACCTGATTTGCTCATAAAATAACTGACACAATTTCAGTTTGATCATTTTGTATTTTGAGTGTGTCTTGTCAAACAAGTCTTAGATGCTGTCTTGACTCTGAATGATGCATCAAATTAGCATTAAATCACTGCCTGCTGCTTCTCTTTGCAGTCTGTACTCACAGATCTGCAGCTTGACATGAAGTATGCAGCATCTACCTTTAAAAATGCAGGGAACTCAGTTCATATCTTCACTCTGGAATTCATTCCTGAAGAAGACAGATTGGTTAAAGCTTTAAACCTATTTTTGTATTACTTATTTCATCTTCATAGATCTAATATATTATAAATCAACTTAGAATTATTGTGGGACCTTTTAAGATTCTGTCACTAGCATATATGCCTAAGTATTATTATATGATTACCATTTTTTAAAATCTTTTAAACACAATTCTATGTTAGTAGTAATAATAATAATAGTTTCAGATTCTTATAGGAACTTCAGCAGGAAGCTGATCACACAGGATTTCCAGTTTCTTGCTCTGAAAGTTTGTCTTAAGTATCACTTGAATAAAGATGATAGTGAAGGTGCTTAATTTGCTGTTTTCTTGGATATCTTAGATACTGATACCTTAAGGTTGTCTCAGCTGAATTTATCATCTGATTATGAGTAAGTAGTCTCACATTTATAGGGTATAATAAGGAAAGGTTGAATCAAGAACTATAATCATTTGATACATGAATCATACTACTTCATTGTGTACCAAATGCAACTTTTAACTATAAGCCAGCATGTTTGATTCATTTTAGATCCTGTTTGTCCAAATCATGAGTGTGTAGCTCATGATCATACCCAAATTGTCCTGTATTTTTGGAGCTGTATAAAAGGAAAATAAATAATTCAGTAATCAATAAATGATCAGTAATAATTCAATTATAAATTTAAACCCCAAATATCAATAAAAAATACGCGCTCTCCAGCAGCTTGTGCTAATGAATTTTAGTGTTGGCAGTTTATATGGATGAGGGACTTCAGGTGTGTAAGTCATCACATAGAGTTTAGTGGTACTTTCAGATGCAGAAGTTATTGCAGAATTTATCACTGTCATCATCATCATTATCATCATCATCATCATCCTCATCATCATCATCATCATTTAAGAGTTTATGCTGGATGTTGTGGGTAGCTTTCATTTTTTAGGAAGTAATGTTATCCTGTGGTAGTTACCTTATGAGTTGTCAGATAATAGTGAATTATTAAATGACAGCAAGGGGTAGCCTAGATGGCTGTTTTGTGACTTGTTTTTAATTAGCTTTTGTGTAGTTTTAGAACTTGGTCTGAGGCGATCCAGCATTAATTTTGTGTGATAACCTTATTAAGATAGAATTTAACTTTTGTGTTGGGTTTGCATGGGCAGGTTTTGGTAGCAGGACTGCTACAGGGGTGCCTTCTGTGAGAAGCTGCCAGAAGTTGCCCCCACATCCGGAAGAGCCAGTGCCAGCCGGCTCCAGGACAGACGTGCTGCTGGTCAAGGCTGGCCCAATCAGGACTGGTGGTAGCACCTCTGTGATAACATACTAAAGAAGGGGGAAAAAAGTTATTGTGCAGTTGTAACTGGGGCCAGAGAAGAGGGGAGTGAGAACATGTGAGAGGAACAGCTCTGCAGACACCAAGGTCAGTGCAGAAGGAGGGGCAGGAGGTGCTCCAGGCGCCAGAGCTGAGATTCTCCTGCAGCCCATGGTGCAGACCATGGTGAGGCAGCTGTGTCCCTGCAGCCCATGGACGTCCATGGGGATACAGAGATCCACCTCCAGCCCATGGAGGAGACCCACACTGGATGCCCAAAAGATGGCCATGGCTGCCCAAAAGAGGGTTGTGAACCTGTGGGAGGCCCATCCTGAAGCAGGGTCCTGGCAGGGATTTCCGGACCCATCTCCCTGCACTGTTGGGGGATGAGGTAGAGCTGGGAAGGAAGGAGAGGTTAGGGGAAGATGTTTTTAAGATTTATTTTACTTCTCAATAACCTGCTCTGATTTTGTTAGCAATAAATTCAGTTAACATCCCCAAGTTGAGTCTGTTTTGCCCGTACCTGGAATCAGTGAGTCCTGTCCTTATCTCAACTCAGAAACCCTCCCTGTCCACTTGCAGAGAGGAGTGATAGAGCAGCATTGATGGGTATCTCTTAACTGCCAGTGTCAACTCATCACAGCTCTTGATACTTTGTAACCATATTGTGAGGAAGGCTAAATCTATTTAAATGTGCTATATTGTTTTTAAAAAGCATTCTGTTCTCTGAAAGGGGATTTAGAGTATTCCTGAAGTGATGTTAAAAGAATGCAAGTAGTAATCTGATTCTCCCTTTAGGACATTAATCTTTTAATAGTAGTATCAGCTAAGACTGGCATTGATAATTCAATCACTCAAGTAGTTGAATTTGCATTTGGCAGAAAATAGTTGGAGACATCTGCAACAAGTGCTCAAAACTACTGTTGCAGTTCAGCAACTGCTGTCGCTGCATGGATGTAGAAAATAGCCATAAACTTTGAAAGAATATTCATTAAACACAGTCCTCATTAGCCAATTTGTGAACTGCACCACATTAATTACACTGCTTAGAAATCGCCTTGAAATAGGGACTTTTTTTCTTAGAAAACAGTACACAAGAAAAAATTTTAACAAAATGCTTTGGTATTTTCTGTTTAATCAAGATGTAAAGGATTTGCTTTTCCCTTTTTGCACATAGCTTTTAGTGAAGTTAATAGCACCTGCATTATATTGTTCCTCATTATAAACCTATAAATCTCCTTCAGAAACATAAAATGCTGTGAAACCTGTCAACCGGTAGTATATTGTATTTATTAGGATCATGAATCCCTAATTTGTAATTTAGAAAAGTGCCAGCTCAGTGAAGAGGTTATTTACTGGCAGGTGTGTATATTTTGTATATGACTTTTTCATAAACCATTCTGACTTGTTTGCTGATGACTTCTTTTGCAGAATGTGATTTCTTGCCTTATCTCATAAACCCTCTATAAGCAGACCAATCTTGATACTTTTTGTCACAGAAGCAGCCAAACCACTCCAGTTTTTCTGAGAATGGCTTTCAACAGTTTCACAAGAAGAAATTTTTTTTTTACTCTGTGCTTTTAATTTCATGTACAGTTGTAGTGGTTTTGTTCGCATTTTTTACCTTCTGTGCAATAAGAACTAGGAGGAATGCAAAGCAGGCTCCAAACTTTAAAGAATATAAAGAAGTTTATTAACAGAACTAAAAGAAAAAAAGGAATAATAAGGGTCAGAATAAACCTTCAGAACACTTCTCCTCCCCTCATCCTCCTCCCTCCTCCCACTTACAATGTAAAGACACAAACTTGGGATTATTTCAGTCAGTTTACCACCTCTACAATTGTCTTTCATCAGTTCACTTAGGGAGAGGAATCTCTTTTGCCCATGCTATGGGGCTTCTCCACAAGAAAGAGTCTTCTCGTGGCTTCAGTGTCACAGCACAACGGCCGTCCAGGATGGTTTTCTGCTGGCATGTGTGAGTCCCTTCCCTCGACTTACAGCTTTCCCCACAACTGTTTTCGAGGGTTCAGTCTTAGCTAATGGGGTACTTTTTTAAGGATGAGCTGTTCAAGAGCAAAGGTTCTCTTCATCTATCTCTGGGATCATCTTCATCTCTAGGAACAGAGGTCTTCTTCTTCCCTGGGAGCAAGGGTCTTCACCTCATCACTATCTCTCTCTGTTCTGGCTTCTCACTGGATCACAGCTACTTCAACATTTGTTTATTTCAGCACAGGCTCCTTTGCTTATGGCAGTTTGAACGCTCCACCCCTCCATG
>VZTD01001345.1:1418918-1493597 GCA_013397725.1 Rhagologus leucostigma | reverse complement strand
GGACCAGTTTGCACGGAGCACGGCCACGATCTTGCCAAGCCATGCTGAGGGGGGCCCATCCCAGCCCCCACCAGGCCCAGTGGCCAGGCCCAACTTGGCCCACCGGGCCGAGCAGGCACCCCAGATACCTGTCCAAAGGCCGGAAGCAAGAGAGCAATTCCCGGGCTTGTTCGTCTTTAAATGTGTTTTTTACAGAGGTGTGTCCAGCTTCTTAAGTGGCTTAACAGAGTTGTCAATATTCAAATTAGCCAATTGATTAGTTCTGTCAGATCTGGAGGAAGTTACAACAGCCCCTTGCCAAAAAACATCACTTCCGTGGCTGGCGGAATTTTTTTTTTTCTTATTTAAAGCTCCAAGCTGTGCCTACCCATGACAACAGTGTTGTGCAAACGTTCATAATTTGTCCGTACTATTTCCAGTTTGGTCATGTAAATCAGCACCTCAGAGCAAAATTCCATCTCCTGGTTCTCCTTATTGCCCGTGAATCAAACCAGGAAAGAGAGACCTTGCAGGCTGACACTCAAGAATTGTGACACAGTTGTGCAGTAACTTAAAACACACGTAGGAAAGACAGTGAGGGGAGCTCTTCTTTTAGATGCTTTGCACATTTTAACGTGTAACTTTTTTTCTCCTTGGTAATGGCAATTTTTTTTTCTCCGTGCTAATTACCTTTAATTGCAGACAGTTACTCTGGGAAGGCTGGGAAAGACAATTTAATCTTGTGCACATATAGTTTACTAGATGTATTCCTTAACTGAAACTTGTCAATCATCTTCTATAACTCTATTTGTGATATACAAGGAAAATAAAGTATATATTACTTCCTTTTGATAATCAGTAAAGACAGTGATAAGGAAAAGGACAATGTGAGTTTTATTAGGACATTTTCTATTTTAAATAATTGTAAGGACAGTAAAAGTCAATACTATTGCTGAAAGCATCAACTTTATAGACTTCAGAAATTACTAGTAACTAATATTTAAAGAAATTGATATTGCCTAGAACTATTTTCTTCTTTACAAGTTCTTTGCTAAGGTGAAAAAACCCAAAATATTCTGGGCCCAAGATTTTAGGCATGCATTAGTCCAGCAGAGCACCAGAAAGTGCTGTAATATATTTACTACTGCTGCTGTTGAGCCCAGGGTTGAAATATAGTTCATAGTTTATAGAAAAAAACCCCAAAATATTACTCTTTCCTAAATATACATGATTCATATTGGAATTATGTTCATGTTGACCTAGCTTTTATTTTACAGATTTATCCCTGCTGTTTGCAGAGATTTCTATAGATAAGCACAGTTACTCCCTATTAGGGGTGTAAATGAGCACCACTTTTGCTCAGATGGCGCTTCTCCATCGGGTCAGAGAGAGCAGCACAATCACAGAGCCCCTTGTCAGGGCCACAGGGCTCTCTCCAAGCAGGAGGAGAGGGGAGGGAGGGAGGGAGTAAAGGAAGGCAAATTCAAACTGTTTCACCCAAGGCACCCAGGGAAGGCAATAGTCCCTTCCATAGGGAATGAGAAATCCTTACATTTACACCTTCATAGATAATAATAAAACCTGGGAACATCATACCTACATCTGCAATGCTGTCTTGCATGGTTTTATGAATTTTATAGTTGTTTTTTAACAGGTTTTGGGATAAGGTGGGCAGTCATTTGAGGTTCGTGCAGACATGCCCAGAGACTTCCTTACATTTTTGCCTGTCATTACTGTGATACCTTAATTTGGCTCCATCCATGCAGCAGAGGCCAAGGAATGCTTTATTCTGAGTAGTTTCTGAGAAAAGGAACCAAGACGGGAATGTACTCAAGGTGATCTGAATATAGACAGATGCCTTAGAGTCTTGTTTATACAAAAGGCAAAACGCACAAAGGATTTGACATAGTCTTTGCCAACTTTCTTCCTGGCTCAATCTGCTATAGATCTGCAAAGAGTTTTCTCCATGAGACAAGTACTCACTTTGGATAGTATCTGTCCATGTTACGTCAGCCAAAGTGCAGAGAGTAAATAGTACCAAAGACTGCCTAGTATTCCTTATAGGAAATATCCCATTTAATCATGATGAGGAAGAATTATTAAGCTTCTTAAAGGAAAATACAGTGCCTATCAAACCGTGAAGATGATGCTCTTTCCATAAATAATTTTTTTTACAAAAGTATGGTCATCGTTTCAGGAGGTTTTTTTTAAAGTGTGGCTTGTAAAGGAACCACAAATTAATGGGAGGTTGGTCGCTGCTGTAAACTGCCAGTAAAAAGCTGTGATTGCACTGAGAAATGGGCCCAAAAAAAAGGTATATTAAGAAGGTAAAAGTAATTCTCTAAAGGACTGATAGAACAAGTATAGCTTATTACTTTATTCTTCTATGTTTAAATGCTTTGATTAAGTCTATAGAAGTGCATAGAAGCCTTTTAATTTACACAGTCAAAAATGTCCATTCAAAAATGCGATTACATGAGAGAAGACTTCAGACACAGATACGGATTTCCTTTTCTTCAATCATAAAGGTCAAACCTTAAACGTTGAAACACCTGAAGAGCAAGAAACATCCAGTTACTGCTTTTGAAGACCCTGACCCTTACCAAGTATCACATCCCACAGAGGGCGTTGACAAAAGTGCAATAATAAAAAAAGCTAAAAAGAATTTGTTCAGATTTGTTTTGTGTCTAAAGGCAGGGAAAAAACCAACCAAAACCAAAAGTCCCACATGAACAAAAAACAAAAAAGCCCACTCTGTAGGGCTGACAATAGATTAGATCTCAAACACTATTGGGAATAGCGGAAAAGGGAAATTGTTGTGGCTAAGCTACTATCCTCTGAAAAGCTTTCTTTTTCTTTTTGGCAGTGATTACTGTGGCTGGATGATGTTATGGAAGCATAGTTTCTGTTAATTAGAGTGAGCTGAAAGTTTTTTCAGAGCAAACAGCATTCTGTTGGAAAATATTGATTAAAAACCACCATGATACTGTAAGCAGGTTTTTCTGTTACACTGCAGGACTGCCTGCATTCCCAAGCTTGTGGCATCAGCAGTGCAGGACGCACCTGCCCTGCATCCTCCTTCAATCTGGGAAACCACTTAAAGTCAAGGACGATGTCATGCCTGCTCTGCCAGGACCTCTGAAGTACCCTTTGCTAATTCATTGCTAGAATTACAGAATCATCATGTTGGAAAAGACCATGAAGAGAGACCGACTGATAACTTAGCACTGCCAAGCCCACCAATAAGCCATGTCCCTAAGAGCCCCATCTGCACATCTTTTAAATATCTCCAGGGATGGCAACTCTAGCATTTCCCTGGGCAGACTGGAAACATGGCTAAACAACCCTTTCAATGAAGAGATTTTTCCTAATATCCAATCTAAAGTTACCCTAGCACAACTTGAGGCCATTTCCTCTTGTCCTGTCACTTGTTACCTGGAAGAAGACACCAGTCTCCACCTTGTTACACCCTCCTTTCAGGCAGTTGTAGAGAGTGATAAGGTCTGAGCCTCTTTTTTTCCAGGCTTAACAACCCCAGTTCCCTCAGCTGCTCCTCACAGGACTTGTGTTCCAGCCCCTTCATCAGTGCTGCTGCCCTTCTCTGGACACGCTCCAGCTCCTCAATGCCTTTCTTGCAGTGAGGGGCCCAGAACTGCACACAGAACTTGAAGTGTGGCCTCACCAGTGGGGGACAGTACAGGNCTTCATCAGTGCTGCTGCCCTTCTCTGGACACGCTCCAGCTCCTCAATGCCTTTCTTGCAGTGAGGGGCCCAGAACTGCACACAGAACTTGAAGTGTGGCCCCACCAGTGCTGAATACAGGGGGACAATCCCTGCCCTGGTCCTGCTGACCACTATTGCTGATACAGGCCAGGATGCCATTGGCCTTCTTGGCCACCTGGGCACACACTGGCTCATGTTCATCCAACTGTTGACCAGCACCTCCAGGTCCTTTTCCAATGGGCAGCTCTTTGGCCACTCTGCCCCCAGCCTGTAGCAGTGAGTGGGGTTCTTGGGACCCAAGTGCAGGACCCAGCACTTTGCCTTGTTGAACCTCATACCTTTGACCCCACCCCATCGATCTGGTCTGTCCAGATCCCACTCTAGAGCAGAGGGATCCTAAAGTCAAGCAAAGCAACAGTCCTTCCAGTCAGGATCTTCATTTGAAAATGGGCTAAGAAATTAGCTTAAGCCCTCACCCAAAATTTTTAGGTCCCACCCTGTCTCTTTTTGAGTCCTTCAACTAGTTTGCTCACAGATTCATTGCATAAAAGGGGATTTTCCCTGTGAAACATGGGTGTAAGCTCCTCTAACCATATGTATCAGTTGCTAGCTCCTTTTGTCAAAGGATATAGCTATAGCCTTCAGATACACATGGAAAGGGACAGAAACTTGAGAACTTGACCTGAACCAGTAGCTAAGAGAACTTCTACCTCGTATAATATGGAAACTTTAGAGGTTATCAAAATTGGCAAGCTCTGAGAAACCACTGGGCATGTAACAGGAAAGAAACCATCTAGTCCGTGCTTAGGAACCCTTCAAAACTTTCCAACTTCTGCTGAAGAGTGACAGTGCTGTTTTCTGAACCACCTTCAGTCCAACCCCCCACAGGCAACTTTAGGCACACACACCAGCTGCCTCCGTCTTCAGAGGAGGCCCATGAGTCCAGCTTGTCTGAAAGACTGGAGGACCTGGACACATCAGCCCAGGTTCTATGAGATGTGACAGCTGGTTATTGAAACTGAGAATCTGAAAGCAGTAATGAACAGGATTTCAAGAATGTCAGTCCTCATTGCTGAACCCGGAGATTCCTACAGAAATAAAATTTATTGAAAATGTTTCAGAATTTCTTCCATATCCATCAAGAGTTTGCCTATCCATGGTTTTAATAATATAGAATTTCTGTTTGCATGCTATAGTTGACAATATCCACAGAGAAACCTTTTTTTCATATTGATGATTAGAAGATTTGTAAGTCAGGGTATTTTTATGCATACTTTAACACATGGGTATTTTCAGTTCTGTGAAGTTATATTTGTCACATAAGTGAATCAAAACAGTCTAAAAGTAGCCAGTCAATAGAAAAAAAATGCATGAGAGGACTTTCCTCTGGCACATTCTTAGGGGATATCTGTACTCTACTTCTTTCTCCTGTGTCAGCTGAAGGAGAGCTTCTCTGTTACTGAAGGAGAGTCATTTCAGCAGTGTTGATTTTCATAAGAGTGGACAGAAAAAGGTCTGAGTCCCTTACTTGCATACGATTTACTGTGGGAAGTCATAGAACATTCTCTTCTGTACCTTTAGGAAAGACCTAAATACTTATTTCTGTAGTTCTGAGACTCTCTCATGTGAAGGAGATGCCACTTGCAGAAAAAGGCACCCACCTACTGTGGTATCTTCTTCCACTTGGCTGATCAAGAGGAGCAGCTGGGGAAGTTTTTCTGTGACCCCTGGGAATCAAGTCTCCCTCAGTCACTGCAGAGCACGTCCAGCTAGGACCAGTGAGCTATGAGGCTAAGCAATAGATCGATTACCGTCAGTGATAAGTCACCTGATAATTCTTAGGTGTTCATACAGTCATCATTTAGGTTGGGAATGAGCTGATTTTCCTCGTTGCTTCATTTCCACCCTCCAGTTTGTCACGTTTTTTCCTGTAAGGTTTTACACCTTCCCATGTCAGTAGTTTTCTTCTTGGATCTCTCACAATTCTGTCTGTGCCTTGCTTCCAGTATCTTACTTGGCTTTAGCATGGACCTTCTCACATTGTAGCAGCGATTGGATCTGCAGAACCAAGCCTGGGACAAATAAACTTGCACCAAATCTGGCTCGCAGACCACAGAACTCTTGCACGCGGGTAACAGGACATTATTTTTTGCAGCACATGGCCTGTCTTGCATTGAGTGATCTCTCTGGGCATTACACTTGTTGACATATTCTTAGCATGCTTCTCTGGGGACAAAAAAAAAAATTAAAAAAAAAAAATTAAAAAAATGTTTTCCCTCCTCCCTTATAAAGTCAAAGATACACAGACTTGGAGAAAGTGCTTTGCTTTTTGCCTTACAACTTGTGTCACAATAAGATTAATACTCAGGAGCTGGTAGAGGCATTTTGCTTTTCACAGTGGTTGGTTCCAAACAGAAATTAAAGGACAAATGCCAGCATTTCTGGCCCTGAAATTTCATGGGTAGACCTTGAGTCAGTGTGAGAACAGGACTCTCAGATCTTTATAAATTGTAGCCCCCCTTTTTGTACTCCCTTTTTCCTGAAGGAGCTAAGAAAGAGATTAGGCTGAAAAATATTTCAATAAAGAGTTTATGGCAGTAGCACCCAAGTCTCTCCACTGACGTATCCATTACAGCCTGTGAACTTATGACCAACTCAACATTTATCATGTTTGTCTTCGTGAGCTGTTTCGGTGACTGGCATTGCAGGAAAGCATGTCATTATTAATCAGAAGACAGAAATGTAGATTAAACTGTTTAATGGTAGCACAAAAAGGTTTCCTTGGGCTGACTGAAGCCATGTGAATAAGAGAAGAGCACTTTGATTAATGGCTCTTAAATGACTCTTAAACAGTTTTTGTTAAGTTTAGTATTTTAGAAACATGGATTTTATGCATGACAATTTTATGATTGGCAAGAGATCTGCACAAAATACACTTGACAGTGCAATCAAATGGCATGACTGTATCTCATTCAGCTTTAACCTTTGATGTATGTATAATAGTAATGGTATAACTATCTTGAGGACTGGTTTGGGCAGTACAGCATATCAAGTTACTCCCAGGAAGCTAAGTCCAGCACGCTCTCCTACTGCAACCGTATTTCTGTGGGTATATGACCTAAGTGGTGTAAATCTGTCTCTGATATACCGTGTGCTACAATCACATCTTTGGATTTCAGTTTTACTTGAAGAATGTTGATTAAAATCTTTATAAATACATGAATGTGTACAATCTCATCCTGCTGTCTCAATCATAAATTTGTTCTGAGGGTGGATTAAATTTAAAGCCTGCCTTGCATTGTGTTTTATGGTCATGGTAAAGCAATGTGCTGCTTGTATTCTACTTCTCACTATAATGCTATATAAGATATTTCTGCTATTATAGTAGGGGACATAATAAACAGCAAAAATCAATTGAGGGGGAGGGGAAGTTGGCTGCTTGTTCCCAGGTGGGAGCATGCCTTGAAATCAGAAAATTGCAGCCATGTAGCCAGTGAGATGATGAAACTATCCGTGCTGAATCACAGCCTTGCTGTTTGCTTTCCACAAGGCACTGATCACAAAGCCAGTAATACGCTCTCCAAGAGGTAACTAAAGATTCTTCTCACAAACTGTGCTATCAAAAAACAATCTGTCTGACTGTGTATGCCTGGAAAATAAAATGATCCTGAGCGTTGGAGTAGTGGTACTGCTTCTAGCAGTTTAGTTAGGAATACTCGAGGGACTTCAGTTCTTTCTTTAGCATCTGTATAGTCTTAGTCTGAACAAGTTTGCCTTGGCCTTGGCTTCGGTAACTTATTACTGAAATCTTCCCAAGGACAACAGGGTCAGGGCTTCTTGTAAATGAATGTTCCCTGTGGGACCTGTAATGAAGAGACTGTTAACTAATTATCAGTCCGTTTTGAAGGCATTCATTTCTTAATTGACCTCAAAGAATTCAAGGAACAAAAGGAATCTGCGCAAAAATTATTTGAGTCCGAGGCAAACAAATGAGTCAGTTTATTTCTTGGGGTAGTTGCACAGGTTTATTGGAGTCCACCAGACATAAAAAGTTTTCAAGTTCAATATTCCTTTGATTAAAATTAGGAGAGCTGTGGCATGATCTGTGTGTTACAGACAGGTTTCCCTCTCTTCCTCCAGCTGTCATTTTCTGTGCAAATACTGCTCCTGTCATCACTTGTCAGGCCAGTATTACAATGGAATTAATTTAAAACATAATCTGTTTCCTTTTAGTTTGAGTAGGAAAGTTCAATCTGTGACTTGAATGTCAGGTGCAGTTTTACAGAGGCTGCTTGCAGGGCTGTTATACCCCACAGAGAAGATAATTACAAAGTCAGAAGGAGCCTTAGGACTTTTTGGTTAGAGAATAGGGTTTTGTCCAACAAAATGATATTTTAATTTTTGCTATTTGAATATTGCCTGAAATGCTAAAACTCATGTTTCTAATTTATTTTTAACTGCTAAATAAGTTAATGCAGAAAACATGATAGTGCTACTGGAGTTTTTTTCAAATTAAAGGTGATTGTTAGTCAAATTCTTCTACAGCAATGTTTTCTCTTAGCAGATGTGTGACAGAATGGTGTAAGTGTATTAGACAAGAATAGCTTTCTCTAACAGAAAATTAATAAAGTGATCATTAAGAGTTTCCCATGCTCCTGATTTCACCAGAGAACTTAAATTGAAAACTTCAAAAAGTAGGTATTCAGAAATATCATCACCAATACTGATAATGATCCAAATCTCAAAACAGTGGGCGAGGGTTAAAGTTGAATGAGGTTTTTCTTTTAATGCTATTCATCATGGTTTTTAAATAATCTTTTAAAATAATAAAAAAAATCAGAAAATTGGGTGGAAAATGTTAATTTAGAAGCAGAAGTCAAGCAGTTCCAGTCTTTTATAATTGTGAGAGGTAGGAAGTTCTGAAGTACCTAATCGCAGAACCACAGAAGAGCCAACTTTGAATGGAATGCTGGTAGATCATCTGGTCTCAGGCACTGTGGGAAAGGGAGCCCAGATGGAGTTAACTAACACCCTGCCAAATCGAATCTTGAAAACCCCCAGCAATGAGGCATCCACCATGTCCCTGGGGAGGTTGTTCCAGTGACTGATAGTTCTCCCCTTAAGAAATTTCTTTCTTGTGCCAAGATGAAACTTCTCCTGGTGCAGTTTCTATCTTTTGCCCCTTGTCTTGTCCATGTGGTTCCTTGTGAAGAGAGAGCCTCCATCCTCTTTGTACCTACCCTGTAAGTACTGTAATACTGTGATTGGGTCCCTCCTGAGCCTTGTCTTTTTCCAGGGCAAAAAAGCTGACTCTTTCAATTTTTTCTTACATGGCAGCTGATCCAGTCTTTTGAACATCTTCAGGATGCTCCTTTGGACCCTCTCCAGTCTGTCTGCATCTTCCTGGAATTGTGGGGACCAGATTGGGGCACAGTGCGCCAGGTGCAGCCTGACAAGCACAGAGTCTAGTGGGTTGATCATGTCTCTACTTCTGCTAGTAATGCCCCTGGGGATGCAACCCAGATTTACTTCTGCTGCTGCAGAGTACTGTTGACTCATCTTGGCTTGGTGTCCACCAGGAGCACCCATCCTTTTCAGGAAGGCAGCTCCCCAGCCACACAGGTGTAAATCTGTACTGAGGTCTTTGGCTATTCTGTTCCAGGTGCAGGACTTGATACTTGTCTTTGTTAAAGTTCATATTGTTAATAAATTCCACTCCTTTCTCCACAAGTGGCTGAATATGAGCAGGTCTGAAGCAAGTATTTCTAATTTTAAAGAGCACAGCTAATGACAAAGCTAAACCACATTAATCTAACCTGCAGGATGAAGAATGCAGAGCTATCTTCTCTTCTTTTAGGCTGTGTTGATGCATCCAAGGTGATCAAGTTTGAAAGCATACCTTCAATTTACCCCTTTTATTAATTAATTTTTATTCATTGCTGGATTTGTGAAGCAGGATGGTGACTACTTCTATTCTCCCAAGTCATACAGTTAGCCCTACCATTCTGTGAACAGACCAATATCAGGGTTTTAAATCTGTGATTAGGATAGAAACTGTAAAATTTTGACTGGCTGAGAAAGAATTGCTTCCAAAATTGCTAAACTTGCAACATGGCCCATAAAAAATTCTACCTGAAGTTAAATAGGTTATGTGATAATACTTCCATTTCTAATAATGTAACCAATGCTTGCATCAGATGTTCAGGAAATCTGGTGGTTAAATTCTTAAGGGTAATGTTATATTCCATAGGGTTTACCGATCCTTTAGACTGTATCTTCTGCAAGTAGTTACCACGCTCAGATCAGTTCAGGCATTTTGATACACAGTAAAAGCATTTATTCAGCTTGAGAGCTGTAAGTTGCGATTTTTTAAAGACTTCTGAGTTTTGTAGCATATTTTAAGGACACCAAACAGCAATACATCTGAATATAAAACAAGTGCTTTATAAATTGCTTTATCACACTTCAAAGCAGCATGCTAGCAGGATTGCCAAATTCAACTGCAAAACTTGCCAATTTGGATCATGTGAAGGCAGGTGTGAGATTACAGCTGTAATAAAACTGAAATTGAATACTGGTAGCTGAATTTGTAGTAGGCAATTGATTTGATTTATATAACATAAGCCACATGAGGAGAGATATGTAGGTCAGCATCTTCAGCTGGAAACGGTGGTTAGAAAAGTTGTGGTAGGTCGCTGGGAATATTGAGTTAATAGCTGTTCAGCCTGGCAGAATGCTGGTGCAGTGTAACTACATTCATGTCCAACTTGTTTGGGGAGACATGACTTGCAACAAGAAAAAACTAGTCAGTTATAACCAATACCACTTGTGCCATAAAAATCGTTGCTAAAATTAGCATAAGAACGCAGACCATATGGAGTTTCCCAGGGCAAGAACTGGTACATTAGTTATGAGCACATTTTCAGCCTGCAAAATACTTGAGGTGTGTAAATACACAAATTAGTGATTAAGCTCCGTCTATGGTAATAGAACAATGTATTACAAAATGCAAATGGTAAATGATCCAATTCAAGAAATCAGAGGAAGCACAATCAAATTAGCCTGCAGAGTTATTTCCAATCCAAATAGCCTGTTAGGTCACAGATTTGCACAAAAGAAGTAAAAAAAAATCCAAAATAAAGCACACACCCCTTAATTAAAAATATCCAAACTAACCAAAAAACCCAAAACAAACCACAACAAAAAAACCGCAAAAGACAAAGCTCCTGCTTTCGTGTTGAGAAAATTATGTCCTTTTTTTTTTTTTCACAAGGAATGAACTAATGACCTGGCAATTTTAACATTAGTTGGAGGTTTGATAAGAACAAGTACACAATCAGAACCATGCTTTTAAAAAGCAAAATAAGATTAAGCATACAGAAATTACTTTGTTAGAAGATTTCCATTTGCCACTCCCAGGAAAACGCATGAGCTTTTATCCAAGTTGTGAGCCTCTGGAAACTGCAGCCAGTCATGATCATTATAAACATTACAGGACTTAGGAGCTAAAATTTCTAAAAGCTTCATTTTTACAAAATATGCTTGAACATCTTAGGCATACAAAGACTCCATTGGCATGGACCAGTGGAAAATGCTTTGTCTTTTGCTTTATCTGTAGTCTGACCTGATCCTCCAGTGTAAGAAAAGAGAAGGAAGCAAAAATCTCAAAACAGAATATGAAGAGTAGCACAATATTTTCATTCTTATTTCTTTCTACAGAAATGCAGGGAGTATATGGTCAGGGAGGAGAGAAGAACTAGAAATGTGTTTTGAAAAAAAGTTCATTATTGTACAGCAAATTTTTTGTGATGATTGTGGGTGGCTAATATAGATGATTTAGAAAGACATATTGTTGGGAGAAAAAGGCAATGAGATAATGTAGAAGTGTGAGTGTTTCTGATAATGTGAGTTTCAGATTTCTGTGGTCAACAGCCTCATGGATGAAAGAATAACCAGTGAATTAAAAGGTAGAAACTTAATGAAAATACATGTATAAGAAAACAATGCAGTAGGAATCTGAATGAGTTTGTAGCAGCCAAAGTGAGAAATAATTTTTGTAGCAAAGCAAAACTAAGACTCTAAATAAATAAGAGAAAGAAAAAATTACTATTCCTGCAAAAATGACTGTTCAATAGAATTTAATGTGTCATAATACTCGGCATAATACAGTGCTTAAAAAAATTTAGAGCCATGACTGTTACTTACTAAGCACAGTGCCTTGATGATTACCATTGGTCCAGCTTATAGCCCGGCAGTTCTGAAAAACAAACACAGCCAGACAGAAAAGAATAAGAACTTCAGATGAAGAGAGGAAAGAAAACTGAATTTTTTAAAAATTCTTGGTTGCAATGACACTAGAGGACATATCATAATAGAAAGCATAAACTACCACTCTGACTGGAATTTGGAAAGTAGGTATTTTCAATAAGGAAGAAACCCTGGATTTATCGAGGAAAGGGGCAGACATTATGGATGGGATACTTTTTTTATTTAATCAAGGACACAGCACTGCTTCTAATGACACAATATTTCAGCTTTACTTGTCTTTCTGACATCTAATAAAAACTCACATTACTGTTACTAAAATAACTTTTATTATTTCTTATTATGGTACCTCCCTTACCTGTTGAATAGTTGCAGTTTAATGTGACAGATATGTAGAGGGTAAGGCAAACATTAGTTTGCCACTATCTTTTATGTTTGACAGCAGCTGGCTCACCAGTCCCTGTATGTGTTGTTTATGGCTTAGATGTGTGACTTTGAGGATGGAGAGGAATTAATTTCTTCTGGTGGGAGGGTGTAGCAGACATGGGAAGAAATCCTTACAATATTTTGATGGTCATGGGATATAATTTTTTCCCAGGTTTATACTAAGTTTTATATCATGGTGCATTTGGACATGACTGGGACTTGTAGGTAGTACTGCCAAACAGTAAGTGATGATAACGAAATGGTCCTTTCTGAAGATGTATAGCTGTGAGCTTTTAAAAAGTCTTGAGACTGCTAAAAGAAACCTCATGGCATTATAGTTCATATATTATGAACTCTTGCAGAAAAAAAAATTATGATGGGGGTGAGGAGTCAGGGTTGAGAAATGACTAAATTTCAAATTAGAAGACTTCATTCAAGAACTGAAACATAAATTGGAATAAGGTGAGGGCAAACTCAAGACAGTGTTTATTCTAAGCATGTACAAACCTCTTTTTGATGCTGTCTTCAAAATGATGCAGCAGCTAAATGTATTATACCCCTGGGAAGCATAAAACTTAGGGCCTGGTTCTCCTCACTACATAATAAGAATGGTGAAAAGCAGCCTTAAAGTAGGTATAAATTGCATTTAAGTCTTCTTTATGGCTCAGCAGTGCTAGAAAGGAGCCTTGATATAAATGAGAATCAGGTCCCCAGTATTTATTTAACCCTTGGGCTTTGTATATCATTTTATTTGCACCTTTAAGAGATTTGCAGAGGGATTTTTAATCAGGATTCGGTGTACAGAAAGCTAAATGTTTTCATTGCCTTACAAGTAACTTTAATCATACAGGCAGATCATTCTCTTTATTTCTCAAGAGGAAATGGTAGAATTTTCTGCCTTTGTACAAACCAAGCTAAATGTTCCTGACACCCTTAGTACAGTGTCAATTGGAAATTCACATTTCATATAATAACAGACCATTTTAATTTCATGAGCTGAAGAATTGGTTTCCACTTGCAAATTGTACTGAAGAAAGCAATATTGTCAGAAGAACTGGCAGAGTGCTTCAAGAGATAAATCTATTGAATTAAATAAGAGGCTTTCATTACCTTTTACATTGCTTTTCCATATAACATAAGCATTAATTAAACTCTTCATTGCTTTCTCCTATTCAACAGAGCACTTGCTCAGTCTGACAAGAAATGCTGCCCCAAAAAACATGTGGCACCTAAATACAATCATTAAAATACATTTTAGCAGAAGGGAAGGAAGGGGAGAAGGGAAGAATGTTTCGGTGCACTTGGGAAAGTGGGACCTGTCTACAGAAATGCATAATTTCTGTTCTTCAGAGTTTGACAGCAAATGCATAATTTCTGTTTTTCAATTTTTGATAGCTCCAAAGACTTGTAACAGGTCATCTCACTAGGTATTTCTCCAGGCAATTTGAATGCAAACAGAAAGCAAGCAATTGTTTTTCAAATTTTAAGAATATTTCAGTAAATGTGGAAGGCTTCTTCAGCGTGGGAGAACACTTTTGGTGTGAGACAGTTTTCCTTCTTGAAGTATCGAAACAACTCTGCAAAATGTGTCTCCTCTCCCCTGCGAGGAATACCCAGCTATAGCAAAGTTGTTGATACAAATTCAAGATGTTCCCTGTCAAGCTCTATAAGTCAAGCCTTAAAGAGCTCCCTGGGTAGCTCACCCAAACTGAAAAGCCATCATGTATATTTGGTTCTGGCACATTTCTGTCCGTATTCAAATATTTCTAATCCCTTCTCTTCTTGTGATTCCAGGGGAACATTTGAGAATCTGCCCTCAGGAATATACATGCTGCACCTCAGAAATGGAGGACAAGTTAAGCCAACAGAGCAAACTGGAGTTTGAAAACTTAGTGGAGGAGACAAGTCACTTTGTACGCACGACTTTCGTATCCCGGCACAAGAAGTTTGATGGTAGGCTGGGTATAATTTACTTATTTTCAAGGTTATGGGATTTAAAAGCCAGTTATCCATAATAAATTCCAATGTTCTTTTCTTTACAATTAGATATCACATTTGCAGTTGTCAGTTTGGCTAAGATAAGGGTTAATATACAGCTGGTATGCTTATCAGCCTTGTGAGTATTGCCTTTAATTACAATGGCATCAAGAATCAGACTGTTAAGTGCCTGCAGGCTTGGCTAATGTTGAAAAAAGAGATTAGATATGCATAGAGAGGTTTATAATTTTTGTCTCCTAGTTTCAAATGCAAAATTTAAGTTTGTAATTATGTTCACTGTTGCAAGATGAACTGTGGATCTCCCATGATTTTTGTTATTGCAGAGCAGTATTAGTGTAGTCTGGCTTTTTATAGCCTTAAGGCTGTTGTTTTTTCCCTGCATGATTTTATTGTGATGTACAGAGGCTCTAAGAGGGCTTCTGGCTTCCAAACACTAAGACCTCAAGTTGTGTTTGAGAGGGATTATAATACAAACCACTTAAGCAGTACTGAACACATCTTTTCTACCTAGAAAGAACTGGCAAGAACAGTTTGGGGGTTTTATTTCCTTGTGATCAGCCTTTATAAGATCTTTGCAAGATCAAGGTTACGGTGTCACAATTTGCTAAGTGCTTGTCTTTGATAATGAACATTAAGCTGTTTTTATGGTTGTGTCCATATTTTCAAGTCATGGTTTTATCTAAATATGAAATCTGTATTTGTGTTGAAAGTGTCACCCTAAGCATTTCTGCATATGTGTAAGTTGACAAGGGTCTGGAATTAAGAGGTGTAAATCAGCATTGCAGAGGATTGCAGAGCTTTACACAAGTGAAAAAGCCTACAAATAGGTGGCGTAAAGCTGGCTAACCCCAGGTAATGGGTCACATGCACACATTGAGGAGAATGGTGGAAATGTTATCTCTCAAGTTGGAAGCTTGCTTCAAAACTCTTAGGTCGAATTCAGAAAGAAGTGAAGATGTCTCTAACCCCTTGGGGTAATTCTGTATTATTATCAAATTAAAGATTTTTTTTTTCTGATATTGATTCACTCAATATGACACAGAAGAAAAAATGAATTATAAAAAAAGGGAATGGAAAATGTGTAATATGAGGAGGAGCTGGAGAAAAGTCCCTAGCAGCAGATCAGATGCTAATGTAATTTAGAGTGTCCTTGGAAGGTGGGGATGACTGCACTGCTCTGAATTGTGATGACTTCTCTTTTAATTGTGAAATTGGAATTTTTTTTTGTAGTAGATTTTAAAAAATGTACTTGTCTTCGAAGGATCTAAAAAAAAAAAAAATCCGGAAGTTGTGTGTATTATTACAAGATGAGTGTGCAAGCAGAACAGACATTTCAAACCATCTATGGCATGTAAAGGGCTTTTTTTTTTCTAGAAGGAAACCGGCGTGATTGCTGGTGTTCAGTGGCCATGCAGCACACTGAAAACGCTGGGCTCACTGACCACAGAGCTCAGACAGCACTTTGCTAATTCTTTGGCAACTTCAGGCCTTCCTGTATTGCACTGAACTTAAGGACATTATGGCTTTTTCAGTAATCTGAAATTCTGCATCTTAATACTGATGGTAAGGTATAGCTAAAAGTTACTGATTGGTTGTCAATACTCCACTCTGGGATCTGCTCCACAGAAACTTGGAATAAAAGACTAAGTCGTTTCTTCTATATTATTATTGATGTTTTAAAGGGAATTTGCAATGTGACGTCTTATCAGAGAGCATTTGAACTTTGTGTATGCTTTCAGGATTTCAGTGCTGTTCTAAAACTATTCAAAGTTTGTTCACTTGTATGGAAAAACTGCTTCTTTCTAGAACGGCAAGGACATTAATGGAGAAATATATTCACCTAATAGACTTCCAGTGTAAAATCAGCTACATTTCTTGCAGTTTAAAATAGGATGAAGCTTTTCAGTATAAGGCAATATAAAGATTGATAGCTGTCCGTGTTTTAACTGTTCAAGTATTATCCATTTCTGTTGTTGTTTTTTTTTAATTTGGTACTGTGATTGCACAAAGGAATTCTGATACATGATTCTGCCATTTAATGCTAGTACACCACAAATAACAATACAGATACAGCCAATTGTGCTGATTTTATGGAAGTTTTGCACAGTACCTGTGTTTGTCAAGAGCAGCGTATGTAAGCAATAAAAGAATAGATGAATATCTAAGTAATGTTGAGGTAGATATCAGCATTGCTCCCTTGAGGAGTTAATTTCAACTATAGTTGCTGCCAAGCTCTTTTTCATTCAGACATTCGTATAATTTTGAAAAATCTTGAAAGGACATCAAAGGGATATCTCGTAGATTTTACGGGGAGGGGGGTTTATGCTGTACTAGACATCTTAGGATAATGCTAAGTTTTGCAACATAAGACCTTTTAGAGCTGTGTGAACTCTGTTGAATTTTGATCTGACCTTCATAAGCCTTGTCTTTCTTACTGTTTTCTGCCCCGCAACCATACACTTAAGCATAGATAGAATGGTGTTGTCATTTCCATTTTGAGAGGCAATTTGAGATCTGTTTTCCTCTTCAGGACTTTTTCCCAGATTCCTATTCATGATCTAATTTAAAAGGAAACTCAATCTGCTGTAACTTGAACGTTGTCTCCTTAGCCTCTGGTGAGACAAACATTCTTACACAGAATCACAGAATCCGAGAATGGCCGAGATGTTATGGGGGTGGCTTTGTCAACCCTCCTTCTCCAAGCAGGTTCAGCTATCACAGGATGCCTTGGATCATGTGCAGCAGCATTTTTACTATCTCCAAGGAGAGAGACTGCACAGCATCTTTGGGCAACTTGTGCCAGTGTTTGACCACCCTCACAATAAAGTGTTTTCTTGTGTTTACATGGAATTTCCTGATTCGTTTTGTTTTTCTTAGTTTGTATCCATTGCTTCTTTTCCTGTCACTGGGCTATATATCCCCCACTAGATATTTATGCACATTGATGAGATCCTGGCCTGTACTGTTCTCTGGGCTGAACAGTCCCAGCTCTCTCTGCCTCTGCTTCTAGAATAGATAGTTCAGTCCCCTCATCGTCTTACTGCCCCTTGCATGGATTGCACCAGTGTGTCCATATCTCTCTTGTACTGGGGAGTGAAGACCTGGACCTATCTCTCCATGTGTAGCCTTATCAATGCTGAGCTGAGATGAAGTCTTTTCCCTCAGCCTGCTGGCAGTGTTCCTACATAATTTCTGTGTCAGTTTGATATTTCATTTCACCTGAAGTGCAGTACTTCCAAATCTCTACAACAACTAAATTTCTGTAATAACTAAAAGCACTAAAGATGAAATTTGTAACAGAGAACTTTAGAAATTACTAAGTGATTTGGAACCAGCTATGTTCAGAAAAAATTATACCTTTCTTTTAACTGCCAATCAGTTCTTGTATCCTAAATCCCTTTATAATCTTCCATTTCTTATTCATTTGTACTCCACATTTCTAAAGGGCTGTCACTGTTTTGGGACTTTCAACTGCTCCATTCTTCTAGACTCATTTATTCCTCATAGTATATGAGGTTTAATGATGTCTCACAACCAAAGATCTGACAATATAATTTTTCATTCAGTTTCCATGTTCTAGACAAGTGGTGTGCATTAGCGTAAGTCACTACACAACATAATGCCAGCTGCCAGTTGTTTCTTGGCTAAGCATTATGTGCAGATGTTTACATCTGTAATATGTACATCTGCACGTTTGTCATTGCACTGACATACTGGATGGTCATTTCAAGCAAAATCAGTATCTGGAATTTCACTAATAGGTGCATGAGGATCCATAGAATCTTCTCCTAAGAATCTTGCCAAATAATAAAGCCTTGAAATGAGAAAAGTTTCTATGAAACAACAAGTGCTCAATGGTCCTAGCAAAGAGTGCAATACCTGTTTCAGCAATGGGACACATAAACCCTTCCAACACTAGGAAAAGAAACAAAAAGCCTTTCCAGCAGGTAGGAAACACACAGGAAGTGAAGAATTCCAGCAGATATTAATTCTTCTCTTACCTAAAGGCTTTGTGTAAGACTAACCCATATAAGCAGACACATAATGATCAGCTGTTTCCTATTCCTAACAACAGACAAGTAATCCTGCTCCAGTTCTTGGACCTCCACTGTATACCTCAAAGCAGCTTAAAATATATTATGCTCTCAGTGTAGCTGCAATAGTACCATCTTATTATCACCAATTCCCTTGCATAGTGCCATTGCTGAGCAGCTGTTTCACACACAAGCCAATTTCTTTTAAGTATTGCTCCATCAGCAGCCGAAACCAGCCCAGCCGGAAGGTTTTGTCATGAATGTTAATGAGGAGACAAGTAGCTGTTCAGTGACATTTTCTCACTAATCCTTTGAATAAGTATAGGAAAAAATATAACAAAGAGTTTTAATCTAAGCTAAATAGATCTGAACCTGGTAAAAGACACACCGTCTCCTCATTCTCATTAAAAATTACAGTAGCAGTCTTAGCAGTGATGTTAAAAATGAAGGAATGTCTAAGAATAGTTATCATGAACTTGAATGGATATGGATAGCCTTCAGCAGAATGTGTGAGGCATGATACCTTTTAAGGAAAATAGCCTGAATAGCCTAAGGACCAATCTGCAGCCGCATTGATCTGTCATACAGTGTCATCATTCCCCATGCTCCTTTTTTTTGCACTCTAGGAGAACAGTGATCCATACCCATTAGTGCCACTCATATATCTTACAGTCATTACCAGCAGTAGTGGTGTAAATTACAGGGCAGCAAAGAAAGTTTCACAGATCATCTCCCAAAATAATACCTGCAAGAATATCTAACATCCCAGACACCCTGTATCCCCTTTTCTTGCACACTTTATGAAAGAACTTGGAGAAAGATAGCAAGTTTGAATCTTTCCTTGATATTAGAGCTGAAAAAATATGTTTTGTGAAGTTGGTTTCCAGCAAAGTAAGAACTTTTCAAAGAGATGAACTATTGTAGCCAGGTATAACTGTCTCATTAAACTTGGCAAAAAAAAAAAAAAGGTGTGAAAAGTGAACTAAGGGAGGTGCTTGAAGTTGGAATACACTGAAGTTCAGTTCCATGGCCAGTTTAAGTCTCCTGCCCTCTGCTCCCTCTTCCTCCTATTCTTGCTGCCAAGCTTGCCAGCCTGCATTGAGCTTTAGCTCATGCCTATAGGCTCCCTGACCTCTGTGGATTTCTGCAGAAGACAGGGAATACAGCAACACAGAAGGCCACGTGTATGCTGGTGCTGTTGTGGTCAGCAGATGGACTTCCAGCAGAATATTCTTTTAATGCTTTGTTTTTCATGCATCCAAAGCGAAAGGGCATGGTTTCCACATGACGATTTTTGGCTTGGTTGTTTGGATTCTGGAAGCAGGAAATCATAGAGGTCTGCCTTTTCCACAGACCTGTTTGGGAGGCAAGACCTATTTGGAAGCTTCTCTGGAGTGTGGGAAAACCAAACAGATACATACTTAAATTATTCTAGTGCTGCCATGTCTGAGGCAGCATATAGGCTTCACCATACCAAAGCTGGGTTACCAGATGTTTTGGGGCTCCAGTCTGGGAAAGAGGGTGGTGATTCGTTGTTTTTGTTTTTGTTTTTGTTTTTTTTTACTTTGTTTCTCTTACAAGGTTTTTCTTTTACAAGATTTCAGCGTTGCTTTGCAACATGTTTCATATCAAATGCAAAATCCATTGCAGGACAGGTGGATTTTTAAAATCCACAACTGCTTGGCTGTAACAGTGCTAGCAGGGCCACAGTTTACATATAATTAATCTACTGGTTTAACACACTACATAACTTCTGTGTTTGTCAAAATACAGACCTTAGAGCAAATAGAAGCCTTAAAAATATGCAACATCTGTAGACTTGTAGCATGTAATGGTTTGCAAGCCTTCACTGGACATCTGGCACAAGTTTCTAAGCATTAAAGAGATTTTTAATAAGAGATGCCATACCTTAAATTTGTCAGGAAATACTAATTTGAAAATAAAATATTCTACACCTGATCAAAATCCTATCAGAGATGATAATAGTCTAAGAGAAACCTCTATTGCCTGCAAACAATTTTAGGCTCTAATCCTGTAGGATTTGCCTTGAGATTACTATTTATCAATTTCACATATTATGTCAAAATTTGTGAACTACATTAAAGCTTTTTTTTTTGTTTGTTTAATTAACCAAAAGAGGAGAGGTGGCAAGCCTACAAAACTTGGATAGGAATGATTGGCTGAGTAATAAGAACAGTTTCCAGTCAGGGATGCAAATTCCTGTAACCTGGCCAAGTCCAGTACTGAAATGCTGGAGAATGGGTGTCTTCTGCACACTCCCTGCAATTGGAAATGCACTTTGTGCGTTTGGATGGGCTCTGCTCTTCCTCAGTTTCATTTGCTAAGTGCAGCTGGTCAGAGGAATAGTAATTTTCTAACCAGCTGCATCAAGTTTATGAAACTGCAAAGCAAAGGACAGGCTGCTACGCTGAGCTGGGGTGGGCATCACCCACTCTCAAATACGTCTCGTTAGAAAGCATGTTGTCCAGGTATAGGCAAATCCAAACAGGCTTTGAGAGGGCAGGGATACAGTGTTTTTCTCATGCAACAGAATGCAGAATTTGCCTTGCTGACGATTAGATGTCCATGATTTGGAGTGTTCCTGTAGGTTCATGTCCATGATATAGTGTGTTCCCTCGGTAGTCAACGGGGAATGAGAGGTGCAGGTCACGTTAGTGTAAAGTTTACACCTCAAATAGGTCTGGAAAATCTTTCCCTGGAGTACTTATTTCTCTATATGGATTAGAAAGATCATTTAGTTATGACATAGATGCCTATACTTTGGACTCATTTATACATTTGTTCAGATAAATTTCACCCCAAGGAACAGAATAAAGGAGTGAAACATCTAAAACACATTTGAGGCTCTTTTTTGTGCTTTGTTTGCCTCTTTTGCCTCTTTTTTTTTTTTTTATATACAGTATTTTGTAGGGAAGAAGACGTTTAAAATATTGAGGCAGGCAAGCACTATAGAGATCAGTTATTATCTTACGTTGGTTGAAAAAAACACTATCCTGTTGAATTCAAATGGCATTTAATCTTCAGTGAAGCTCTGAACAGTGTATGTTTTTAATATTTTATGATGAAAATTGTTTTCTAATGTCTAATCCTTAAAAATATCAACCCATAAGTAAAATTACTGATTTACAATTACTAAAACCCCTGTGATTAAAGATATTTCATATGCATATGGGCAAGAATAGAATGAATAATGGACTCAGCCTCAAGTCCATAATACTGATGTCTTCTTGCAATCGTTCAGACTCTTTTACCCATACCTGATTCTTACTCTGATGGTAGGTGCTTACACAGCAAGGACAAAACCATGCTGTGAGAATCAAAAATAGGGACTTTATATAAAACCCAAGCTATGAAAAAGGGTATTCATACATATTGTCAGCACTTTGGATAATAGGAACCGTAGCCTTATAATTTCTCATTTGTTGTCCTCAACCCTTATTAAATGCAGAAATACTATTTTTTAGATTAATCCCTTGACTGTAATAAACAGGCATTGTTATCTTTTTGCTGACCTTCTTTCCCTAATTCTTTTGCCCGTGTGTCCAAATAACTGGGAAATTAAAAGGAAACTTAGTATATTGTGAAAAGGTTCCTGTAATACTGAAAAATGGTTTAATGAATCTCTGTCCCTGTTCCTCTACTTATCTAAAAGACTTTTTAGAGTTTGTTTTAAATTAAAGTTTCCTTTTTTCACTTTTACCTCTGCTCTATGGTTTACCAGAAAAAGATGGAAGTGGGTATTTTTCTGGGAGAGGTATCTGGGAGGACCGTCACTTTTTCTGAGAGGAGTATTTCTGGGAGGACTGTCACTTTTTCTGAGAGGAGTATTTCTGGGAGGACTGTCACGTTCACAGTATCTGGGAGGACTGCCACTTTCAGCAGTAAGATGGGGACAATAGGGAGCTGTATGCCTAAATGCCTGTGTGCCATAAGAATACTTTCAGAGGTAACTTAAAAACAGGCATATGAAGGTCCACTTGTGCTATACTTAGTGGCAACTAAGAAAATTGGATATATAGATCAGAGCTATCAGATATTCAGGAGGAAGATGGGAAAGATGTGGCACAGAGGTGTTGCTTCTCAAGTCTTCCCCGCTTGCTTTACATTAGCTTTCATTCTATACCAAGAGCTGAGAGGTGAAAATAAGCATATGCTGCCTAGACTCCCAGGGTGCAATCTCTCTTGTCTGTGTGGGTGCTGGTAGAAAGCAGCAGTCATCATTCTCTGCGTGGGCAGCCCCACTGGGTGCTGGTGAGGGCTGGCAAAGCTGGTTAGTGTAACACCATAGCCACCACCGAGCTGGTGTGAAATGTGACACCACCGTGAGGAGTGCAGTTTCTGCTGGCCAGGCTGACACAGGCAAAATAAACACAGATCACCAAGACACAAACGCTGTTAGATTATCCATACTGCAGTATTTCTTGCTTGTTTTACTGTGCATGAACATTCAGGTGTTGTTTCTGAAACCTTTGAACTTCAAACAGTGCATGGCACCTAAATTATGGAAATGTTCCAGTTTTCCTAAATACGTTGGAACACTGAATTTCACTGATTCTCCATAATGGTCTTTTTCTGGATTATTTTTTCTGAATATTTGTGATACAGTTCCCACTCATTCACTCAGGATTTTTACATAAATAGGAATCGTTATTTTCAACTTCCCCATCTTTTCAAAGTTATACTGAAATGGTTTTGCTTAATGTGTTTTTTGTATATGCATCACATGTTTACTCTGGGATATGTATATATTGGTTTGTAAGCTTTATCAGAAATAAAGTCTTTAAATTTCTTCTAGTTGTAACCCGTGTGCTTTATGCATTCAGAATGACATAGCACTGAAATGTCAAGTGTTTCAGCAGTGCACAGGTCAGTTACCTGTCATTAACAGCAGATATTGCAAGGGCAAAGCATGGAGCACGAGATGAACTGGCAGAGCGCGGGTGGGGAGGGGGAGAGAAAGAGAGAGAGAGGTCCAAAAGTACTATGTCATGAGCTATCTGTTAAACTGTAATCATGTAAAGAACAGTGTATGGCTTACAGGAACAATCTGAGAGGGGTAACGATACAGCTTCTGTGGAAGAGCCTTCAGATGGTGGAGAGACAGATGGTGGACACCATTGCTGCTTGAAGTCTGCTTTGAATCTATACCAAGACTTTTACTAAAAAGAAAACCAAACCTTAAGGCCTGAAATATACCTTCTTTAATATATGGCAAGTTCTTAGTTTAACATTCCTGGGTGAAATTATTTACCATAAATTGATATTTCTTTTGTATTCTCATGAAGTCATCCACTATTCCTGAGTTAGGAAATACACCAACTCACAGCTAAAAGGCTGTCCTTGCTCTTGAAGAGCTACACTCATTATGAAAACATTAGACATATGTAAAGCTAGAAGGAGGTGAAAACAACTCGTTTCAGAAATGTAGGACATCTTCAGTCAATGAAATCTCAGCAAGATCATGGCCAGGAAAAGGCAGCAGCAGGTACTTGTTGAATACTAACATCAGTGAGTGGGTACAACGTATGTGAATTAATTTTTACCCTGATAAGAGCAACTGGTTTGCACAGGTGCTAAAACTGTGCTGAGGAAATCAATTCTGTTGTTATCTCCTTATTCCTTCTTCTGACATTGAAGCAGTTTCACAGGGGTGTGCAGCTTAAGGAAGGCATCAGTTTATACAAGCTCGTTGTATAAAGGTTGAATCAAAGTTTGGTAGGTGGAAGACGAGGTGATTTCTGCTTGATGTGAACTAGTTTTTGGAGCATGTAAAATCTCTTAAGGGGAAAAATGCAGCAAACTTTCAGAGCATAACAAGAAATGGATGCATATGAGGGTATACAGATTAGGAAATCTACTGTTTACTTAGAGCAATTAGCTGTTAAGACTAAGCAAATATAGACAATCTGGGTTGTTTAATTTTCAAAAGCTGGGAACAATTTTTGAAGAAAACACCTGTTTCAATTGCCACAAAGCAAGAAGCAAGATTTGAAGCTGAAATATGTATTTCATGTCAACAAAATACTACACAGATTTAGTTTTGAATTTCAGTAAAATCAGATATTTTGAAAGATTTCAAATGAACGCTAAAGGTCATTTTCAGCTGAAAAACCCAACATGTTGCAATTAAAAATGAAAAAACAAATTATTACTAAATCTTTTCCAAGAGTATATTTTATCGTACAGTGAAGTTCTCTGAATTTGTGAAAAACATCAGCATCGCATTTTTAATTTTTACAATTTGGTGATGTTAACACTCGGTCAGCTTTACAAGCAAATCTGAAGCACTCCCAAGAAAGCAGTACTTGTTTCAGTATCTGCTGTTGTATATATCTCCATAACTTTCCTGGCACTGACAAGTAAATAACAAATTAATTTAATCTCTCATTAAATACCTTGCAAGGGAAACCTTGTCTCACCTTCTCAAGTGCATAAAAAAGTTTCAGTACAGGCCATGAACTGAAAATGCTTTTAGGCTATGAGGAATGGATCCTAGAGCCCCAGATATCTCAGGATTATTTTTGGGCTCTACCCTAACCCAGCTAGCTGGGATCTGCTGCCTAGTGAGCTACAGCAAGTGAAGAGCTACAGCTTTGAAATTATTCTTCTTCTCAGTTCAATGCCCAGAGACATCCTTTTCCTACATGTAGTCGATGTTTGGAATTCAGCTTCCTGTTTTCATACCAAACCATACATGAGACAACATTTTAAAAGGCCACTGTGTACTTGTAAGCATATTGGTATTCAGCTTCTAAAAGTTGTGATTTATTTATTCACACACTGAATTTTAAGTCTAACTAAATTTATAGAGGTTGAACCATTCTAACCTAATTGTATATCAATGAGAAGTTAAATATCAAGTGATCATTAAGGAATTTAAATTAAGAATTTACTAGATTGGAAATTACCCTACAGAAGAGTTTTCCACACCTCATATTTTATAGCATCACACTCCTTGAGTAAATATGGCCATATCTTTAATATTTTTAGCAGTTTCAGTGTCATGTAATCTCCATATAGATGGGATCACTGGATCAGGACCTGACTGCATACCCTTCTACAACAACTTCTTTTTGTGCCAACACAAAATATGATGAAAATAAGAGAGATTTTGGACAATGAAAGACAACTGGAAAGAAGTTTCCAAATGGCTCTTCAACAATGCTCCTTGTGGAAGGAAGGAAGGTACTACTGCTCTAGGAATATGAGTGTACCTGAATTCTCTTTTTCTCTACTTTTACATAGTTCTTTGAAAGGAAAAAACTATACTCTTTATTCAAAGTAATAATCAACCAATTCTAACAACAGAGCCAGAGATACAGTACTATACATGCCAGGATAATATCATGCTTAACTGTTCAAAGGGAACCCTAAAAGCATAGTGATTTATTTGGATTTTCTGGCATCTTACATTCCTGCATTCTCTTCCTTAATGTGACTGGCTTTTTGAACTGCTTTCTTTCATGTGCATAGAAATCCACGTCTACATAAAACTAGAGAAATCCTTTTTCTGTTCTTAGCCCAGGGATAAGTCTGTGCTGGGCCTAAGTATATGCAAGCTTAATGCCAGGACTTTGCACGGGGATCAACTGCATTTTCAGCTAATGCATAAAATAAAATGCAACAAGCCAAAGCAATGTTGTGCCCACCATTTACAAAAAAGCCCTTTGAAATGAAACTCCTTATCCTCACCTTCACCTGGGCTATGCTCATGATTTATATAGCTGTGTTGCTGAGAGATGCATTTTTCTAGCGTGATCTGGTTTTCTACGTACGCATCAGTAAGCTGCTTGCTGAAACTTTATCACTGTTGCAGTGCTGTGCCTAGGAGGAAATGGTTTTGTTCATCTGTTTCTAAAGAGGTGCCTGGAAGAAGAGCGATGCANTGGAACCATTAAAATTCTTATGAACTGGGATAAATGACCACTCCAGGGGAATGCTCGGGGTCAGCTGGCCAGTTTTGGAGTGATCAGGGAGAGAAGCCACTCCATGGGGATGCTCGGGGTCAGCTCAGCTCGATTGGAGTGGCTTTTGATTTTAACATTATTTAACATTAACCCAACTTATAATAACATTAACATTTAATTAACTAACTCGTCAAAATTAAACAATTAGTATGCAAAGACCAACTCTTAATTTCTGTTTATGACATCAGAACTGAGAAAAGGACAGATGAGAACCGATTATAATTTTATGGTGGCCTTGGTCCCATGAAAGGATGGGTAAATGTTGAAACCTGAAGGCCACCTCAGCAAAGGTCTCTCACTGGGCAATCCACAGGGCTTTATTGCCATTGCAGCCTAGGGGTTTATTTGTTGAAAGTTGCAGGATCTGGTGAATCGTCTAAAGGTATGAACAGGAGTAGGTGGCTGGTTGCCTGAGGATTGTTTACCAGCAGGGAGTTTTAGTTGTTATGGGATACTATCTAGGGCATAAATCTGCCTTCCTCCTGGCACCTGCTTTTCCTCTTCAAGTTGGAAGAGACTTCAGAATGGAAGGATATCTGTAATTAGGCCTTCAAATTCACAGCTTGAAAGGAAACAATCTTAGCACAGCATAAAGACAATAGCACTTCCCTGGTTTGACTAAAATTTCTCAGTGTCTTAATCTCCTTAATTTGCATCTCTAATGACACTTGTTTTTGCAAATTCCCTAAATAGAAACTGTGTTACTATGCAGACTGACAATGCTCCTATTGATAATCTGTATTGTATTTATTTATTTACTACTTTAAGCATAGCTAGGAAAGCTATAATCCATATTTAATTTTGGAATAGCAGTGATATGAGAGGCTTTTTATGTAATCTCTGGAATAAAAACAGATACAACATTAGGGGGAAAAAGGACAGAGAACCAGTGACCATTTACAGGGATGATCTGGGCATCCCTAGTGCAGAGGTATAGTTGCGCAAAACGAGGTATCCCTGGACAGAGGATTAATGGCAGTTCTCAAATTAAGACTCAGGTTCTAATATTGTTTATGAGTTTGTGCAGTGGTCTTTGTTTTACATAAGGAGATAAATATTGATCTTTCATTTTTAGTGTTGTATCATTACTAGTTATACAGGTAGCATAATAATTTTCTGATGGCTAAAAGCTGCACAGATAAAAGGGAAAAACAAGGCATCTTTGTAACAAGTACATTTTTAGATTAAAATATTAGAAGTATTTAAAATAAAAAACTGCCAATGAAAAAGGAAAAAAATCAAATTATTTCTGCTTGCAAAGATTTATAAGATACTGCCTGAAGTTACTCTTGTTTGAACCAATGACCTTTCCTTGCCTAAAACTTGTGTAGCGTTTTTGAAAATTCTTTTTAAAATCTCCCTTTGCTACTCAGATCTGATACCCTCCGTACTTGAAATTTCCTTCATTAATATGATAAACGTGTGTAGTCTGGTTGGAGTTAAAATTCCTATTGTTCAAGACTTGTATGTGCTGAAGCTTAGGGTCAACCATAAGGCCACCTTACTGTGATGGTCATGCATACCACCAGTCAACTTTAAACCAACTAAACTGGTTTAGCTTGTAAAATCAGCAAAAATGCGCTGTGGTTCCTTCAGATAAAAGAAAGGGGTGGAAGAGATAAAAAGAGAGAGGTGAAAATTGAGTGACCTTTCCATGTAGTATGGCAAGTAAGTCTTGGAGATGAGAACAAAATACTGTCAATGGAATAACAAAATTAGGAGGTGGAAATGTTGAGAAGGAGGGAGTCAATATGTAGGTGCTTGGCTGTCTGCTTATGTTTAGCTGTGACATAGAAACATCAAAGTACTAATACAGATTTCAGGCTCCTAGGAAAGGGCCAGACGCTGCTCCCACGAATGCCTTAGCACTTAGTCTGTTTGAAAGACTTTATTAGACTACCCAGAGAAACAGCACACTATCAAATTCGCTAATAGACCATCTTCGAACAAGTGCAGCAAGTTCTGCAACAGCTAAAAGGTTTCTTCTCAGCTTCTGTTTGCAAAACATGTGTGAGTTAATGGAGTATCACATTCACATGGTGCTGGGGCATTGACCTGGAGTCTCTTCAGGAAATAGATCTAGGTTTTTTCTAGATGTACTGTGCTTTACAATGGGAACAGCCCACATTTTCTAATAAGAAAATAGTGTTATTTGTTATACTTATATTTGTTATGGTATATGTTACTATGCTGTTCCTTTTTGGAGGGCAGTTCTCTTTCAAATAAGTCTCATTTCTCTTTGTTTGCCAACTTAGGTATCAAGTAAACCAGGGCCAGGGCAGCTCAAAGTTTGGAGTAATGATCCCAGTTTTTGTGACTAAGGAAAAGAAAATAATCTGATTTGTTTCCAAAGAGTTCAGTGTCATTTGGGAAGGAATTTAGAGATTAGTTTAGAAATGTCTAGACAGTAGAGCACTTCCAAGGCCGCAATCCTCATGAAAGCATGCTTCTGAGATTAGTCACACTGATAGTGAAGAAACAGAACTACTTCTGATGCTGCTGTAAATCTATCTGTAATATTTTAACTGTTGAGCATAGAACACGCTTATGGATTGTCAGGATTTCCTGTTAATGCCTCCATCTCTTCTTCAGTGAGATATGAAGAAAGGTTGAAAACAGGTTTAGCAATTATAATTCAGTAGCTAAATAAACGTGGTCTGAAAATTACTATCCCCTACCTATCCACTATCAAAAAAGACAATTATGACCTGTATATCCATTCTCTGAACAACAGGGCTTCCTTTCAACTCTGCATCTGCTTCAACCTGTCTGAAATTAGACTCACAACACTTTGCTGAAAAGAAAATCTGTAGTCAGATTTTGCAGAGCTCTGCTGCATTGTCATGTTTTAACTAAATACATAATTCTATCTAGTCACATAGAAAGACTTCATACAGATTATTCATAGAGGGATGAATATTCAGAAGATCATTTTCCCAGAATGAAGGAGATGGAAATCATAGGTGTTAAATGAGAATGTAAATCACATATCTCTAAATCTTTGCATCACAAGGATGCTAACTTTCAAACAATTTAACCTATCCAGATCTTGACAGTTCTTTTTTATATAAAAGTATCTCAGACATATTTTTTCACTCCATTTACTTTCCTTCTACTATTTTTTATTTTCTCTTACATTTTCAAAATAATTTAAATCAAGATTAGTTAATTAAAGTCTTGTAACTTCTCTGTGGAATAAAAAAAATTCTTATAATGTTCATATAATTGTAGAGGTGATAAAGAAACTGAGGCACCTGAAGGCAATTTGACTTGCCTGATGTCACAAAATTTGGTAGTGACAAAATTGCAAATGGAACAAGGGCTGTTTTTCATCTGCATTTTCTCAGGCTTTATATATTCCCCCCCCCTTCTTGATGTTAATGCCATAAAATTTTTAGAGAAAGACATCGTTTTTATTCATTTTCATTGATCCAAGCTTTTGCTGTAAGCGAACATTCTTTTTATTTTCTCTCCTAAGTTTGATTTTCTTTCATAGGCACTTTTTATTACTTTTTAGTAAATTTCTTTCAGTTCAGATTTTTGCTGTAGAAATGTCCAGACCTATACACAATATTCAGTGAGTGCACCATGTTGCCATAAAAGAGGTTTCTCATGTACAATATCCTTTCCTTTATGAAATGAAACTGATTTTTTTCCATGCTGCAACACTGTGTTACGCTTTCACATTACATTTACTATCCTCAGGTAATTTTCCCTCAAGTATTCCTGTTGAATTTTTTCTCATTAGACTTTAATGCATTCACTCGCACTTTTCCAGATAGAACCTACTTCACTAGTGACTGCCAATTTTTATTTTCAGTTGTTACAGGCTTTTTGTCTTCCTTCTATATAAGTTGTTGTAACACCTCCCATTTTGAAATAATCTACAAATTTAATTACTGTGCTGCTTAGTCCTTCATACAGGTGATTATTAGATGATTCATTTGCAAAAAAAACCCCTATTCTTTATCTGACACAAGCTCTTCAGGGTATACTGCTAACATCACTAATTAGGCTGCTGAAATTCTGCCATAACCTCCTCTCATCATTGATCCTTCAAAACAACACTGCTCTCATATCAAATTTCTTCTCTGCAACTTCATGACAGCTTCCCACAGCTGAAGTGGATCATTGAACCGTAGTTATTTATCAAACAAAGCAAGCCTTTTCTTTCAGCTCTGTTACCAAATTGCAGTAGGCTTGTGGCCTTCTTAGATTCAGTTCTCATGAAAACATTTAAGGTTGTCTGGCACTAAAATTGTTTCCATGAGTACCATTACTGCATTGACCACTCTATTTTCTGGTTATTAAGGTGCCTAGTATATCTCTAAAACAGTAGAAGGCTACTCATGCTTTATTTCCTCAAACTTTCTCCAAAATGAACAAATAAATATGTTATTTCAGTAGGACTGGCTGGGTTTGATTTAAGCCAGTAAATTCTGCACAAGGCACCAAGACACCATTCTGTAGTGAGCTAACTGTAAATTAGGAATATTAAAGTTCAGCATATTTTCCAGCACTTCTTATCTGCTGGGCAGAACCTCCTGACCATAAGTTCTGTAGGTAAGGACTTCAAATACAGTTTCTCTTTTAGAGATTTTGCTCAGTTGCCAAATGCTTTGTATTTACCATATTTCTATACAGAACTGGAAAACCAATGTCATATCTAACAAGAGAAAGAAAGAATAGAAAAGGGAAAACCAACCATTTCATCTCCTTAGGACCAAAAGTGAGTCCAGAGGCAAAAGCACAGGTATACCCAGCAAAGCAGTGACCTAGTCCTATGGTCAGAAATGTTTAGGAAAAATAAATACAAACAGAAAGATGGAAAAATACACGTATTCTATGTCTTCAGCAGATGAAGATGATAGGAAATTTGTTTGCAGATACTACAAATGCACTTAAATGTCCATTCCTTCAACTGACAGCATAAAATACGTGTTATTAGTTTGCTGGCTGGTCTAGCACCTGCCTGTCACAGCATTTAGCTCTGAGCTATCCAGCATCTTAAAGCCCTGTTCTCAGAGGACTGATGGGAATCAGATGTCATTTTGAGCCTTTTCTGTTAAAACGTTATGTGCAGAGAATACGAAGCTAAATGTTCTTCTATTCCATGTACAGCTTGAAGATTGCTTATTAGTGAAATGATTGATTTATGCTTTGACCTTTACTGTTCAGTAACTGATCTGTTTCTCTTTGCCTCTGAAAGACAGAAATGCGTGTCTTATAAGGTAGTCCTGACACAATTTCCGAACATGCTATTTTAAATGGAAACAATGAAACCTGGTATTTGAAAATGCTCCATGAAGAATATCTTAATAAAAGTGATGACATTGACAAAAATACCAGTAGTAATTACTTGAATATACCTTTATGTAACCTGGAAACCTGTCCCAGATGTAAATGTATTATGTATAGCTGTATAGTCTTGTAAATATGAACAGATGTTATCATTTATTCACAGAAAATTGCAGTAAGAAATGCTTTTAATCAGACATCTCATAACTAATATTTAGAATATCTGAATGACACTAAAACACCTTCTGTCTTTATTACTCAGTAGTTTCAAGTAGTTTTATTTAGTTTTAAGGCTTGATTAAAAAGACAGTCCCAAAGAATGAGAGGTATTTAGGAATCTAGTACTTCTGTTGCTGCTTGTTAATTTGCAAGTATGATCTTCAGAGTCTGTTGCTATCCCTAGAAACAGCACTCTGAAAAAAAAGAATACAAATCTAGGATGTCCTGAAGTGCAGCAGGTGTTGGCTGTGTCATTTCAACATCAGTTTGGGGTTCAACAGCTTTGCAGGACTGAGATTGTCAGTTTGCAGGTGTTAAATTTAAAAGACTGTGAGGCCAGCTGCATTCAGGCACCGCAAGTGTTCACGGCAGGCATTCAAGGGCAAATCATGCTTGAGCAACCTGATTGCCTCTACAACTAAATGACTGGCTCTGCAGATGAGAAAAGAGCCATGGAGGTAATATACCTTGACTTTGGTAAGGTTTTTGACACTATCTCCCACAGTGTTCTCATTTGATAGCTGAGGAGACCCTGGCTGCCTAATCTGATTGCTGTGTGGGAAGAAAATCGTCTGGGCTGTCAGGCTCAAAGGGCAGGGATCAGTGGCTTGATGCCCAGCAGGCAGCTGCCAAAGAGAGGGTACCCAACACGCTAGGGGATGAGTGCTGGGGCCCTTAGTGTTCGTCTGCGACCTCGGTGGTGACACGGAACAAACTTTTTACGCGGCACAAAGTTAAGGGAAATATCTGTCATTAGGAATTTGAACTTCAGTCCAAAGGCTTATCATGGCAAACCTGTCCATACTTTTCCCAGAAGCAGTTCAAACACGGGCCTATCACTTTCAGTTAATTAAGGTATTTATGTTGGTTGCTGTTGTTCCCACTTCCTGACAATTCTCTTTCTTCTTTACATGGGACTTAAATATTAAGGGTTAGTGGTAAGATGCAATTTTTAAAATTATTAGAGAGATGTCTCTGACCAGATTAAGGTACAAATAAGACCATATGCCAAAGTTAATAGTACAGATTTTTATTTGGCTGTAAATATGAGAGAGAGGGAAAAGAGAGGCAAAAACTGGGAAAGAGAGCGACAGATAAACAGATGAAATAGAAAAAAAAATCACCACTCCATAAATTCCAACAACATCCCATTGGTCCTTTTCTAATCTTCTCAGTGGTTGCAGACTGGGCATGAAGTGGTAGAAGGAGAGTCCACCCAACACCAGGTCCATAGGGTTTATATTATGCTGAGAGTAGGTGGAAATGCCCCCATTAGTCTTTGACACCTGCTAAGATGTTGCAGCAGTCTCTTACATCAGCATAGTCAATCATGGCCCATTATAGCCCATCAGCTGAGATGAATACCTTCATCCTACGTGTGAATGTCCCTGTGCTTGGGAGGGGATTAACCTGGATGGGTACTGCAAGTGGTTGAATGTTTGACTCATTAAGCACTAGTCTCTCACAGTCACCCTTCTGACACTAGACCTTTTCCATTTTAGTTCCTTGTGCTCTGTACCTTTGGTTCCTCTCCCTCTCTCTCCCTTTCTCCCTCTCCTTCTCTCTCTCCTTGTCTCTCTAGTTTTTTTTTGAATGAGGATGTCAGCCACTGTGTGGATGACTTCATCTGAGCAAATTGTCTCAACTCTCTTGATAGTCAGTGGAGAGAAATAGGAACTCTCAGGATACAGCATATTTCCTAATTTAGAATAGGTTAGATGAATACATCTTACAAGTGGCTCCTTTTCTCTACTGAGTGTACAAGAAATGAAGATGAAGCCTCTCAGATGCATGTCACAGGTATCTAAAGTTAGGTACAGTGATATCACAATGTATCAGAGTTATCACAGCCAGAAAGAATGATGTTGCCACTATCCCATGATAATAGAAGCTATTTCTTCTTCGTGTTTTAAGGACATGTCATTCCTTCCATGTTCAGAGTCCTCTACCTAAATTTCTGTGCTGGCTTTTGTTTTTCCCGTAATTTTTTTTTTTTTAATTTATGGACCCAGTGTACAGAGATCTTACTCCTCTTCTGTTTGCGCATATATCAAGAGATTTCAGGCACTGAAATTGCTTCTCACACTCCTGAAAATGGTCAAAGGATCACAGTACTGGGTGTCTCACTGTTGGATTTCCAGATGCAGATTTCACTTACCAGAAACCGAATAGATTAAATACTAATTTTCTGGTTATTTTCGTACAGTCTTTTACATTCCAGTTAACGCATTAGCCTCTGTTATGTTGAATACTATCAGTGCTCCCCAGTCTGAGAGATATTATAATGTATCTGGCTGGTACAAAATGCTTCTGCTGTGTTTTAAGTATAACATTATGCAGCCAATGAGGTTTTAATGGCTCTTTATCACAGCTGGACTCCAGTAATAAATGCATCAAGACTTCAGACGCATTCTCCTTACATGTGACTGAGGACAATGAAGGAACCCAAACACATGGGACATATAATGAGATTATTTTGATCTAAAATAAAATAGCCAATGCTGTAGCACTCTTTTCAAATTCTCAGATTTAAACTTGGCTCACTTCAGATTTTAATGCACCAGAAAATCGATATTAGGCCAGTTTTATAGATACAGCAGCAAAACTTCAAATTTTTTCTGTCCAGATATTCATGAAATCTCTGATCACTGAGCTTTTACAATCACAAATGATGATGAAGCCATCTGCTTTAGAGATGTAAGATCATCAGGTATCAGGTTTCCTATTCTTTCAGATTTCATTAAAACTATGATTTTAAAGAGGAGAGGTTAACCTCCAATTTGTTTATTATTTGGTGACTGACTGTTTTTTTCTCTTTTTGTATTGCAGGCATGTTTTCACCCTTTTTAAATTATCCTTACTGCACAAAATACAACCCAAGCGATTTGCACGCATGTGTGAGCACAAACTTAGGTCTATTGTGAGGTAACATTGTACAATCTGAACACATTTGTCTTTCACTTTTATTGAAGAGTATGGAATTGAAAAAGTAAAATTGGAGCAATTCTTGGCCTGCAAGTTATTGCATGTTTTAGATCATTGAAATAAAAGCCATTTTCAGTGACAGTGTAAACAGAGTTAAATGTGAAAGAGCAACTCTTAGCTCTTTTCACACTGCGCTTTTTTACAAAACAGCCTGATAAAAGCAGTTTTGTTCTACCTTTTATGAATTTCATGTAAGCAACACAGTCAGAGAAGATTGTAAGTCACAGAAAATACAAGACAATCTCTCACAAAGGGAAGTTTCTCATCTCTTTAGGTAAACAGTAATAACTTTACTTCTGTGACAACACTATTCTCAATGTCCCATTCCTGTTTAACTCATTGAGATATTAGAACTAAAGGGTCCGATCTTACTCATCCTGCTCCAAGCCTCCCTTTTTTGCATTTGGCTTCTTGATAAAATGTCTGAGTGTGACAGTAGAAGAAATGTAATGCTGTAATGCTGCTGTAGAGTAATGCTGGATGCCACACTGGAGGTACTTGATCTGTGTCTTTCTCAGGAACAAAGATGTAGGTGTATGTTTGGGTTAGCCCCATGTTTTGGTTTTGGATACTCAGAAGTGTCTACATTCATACTGACTTTGATTTTCACTACAGAGAAAAATCTCTCTTCACTTAGTCCTTTGAGATGTTTCAGCATCCCCAAGACACATGCAGAAGTTAGGCAAATATGATACAGTCAGAAGGACCAGTCTCACAGTGTTCAAAATAATAGCATATCTTTATATTTCAGCAGCTGATTCATTCGCTGAATGTCTGCTTATGAGCAACATTTTCTGATAAATACTCCTCATGCCCTATGAAATGCCACCGGTTATTCCTCCTGGCCTTCAGATGCCTCTTCAAAAGGGCATGGTTGAGACAGAGGTCCCATGTAAATCTCGTTAGCACCGTGGGAACATCTTGCATGTGCTAAAACACTTCAAATGGCACCAGACTCCTCTACATTGATAACTGAAGTGAGCCATCACCTTTTTCAAGTGCAGAATAAGCCTATGGCAAGGAGATATGGACTGAAAACCTAGGAATGATGGTTATCTTCAGGACGACTGGAAAAGACAGTGTCTTTGTGATCAAATGGCAAAAGAAAGGACACGGCAGCCCAAAACACAGTAGACAGGTTTTTTGAGGTGTCTGTGGAGTAGTCAGGTGTGTCAGGTGGCTTTACCAGCACATGGCAGACACAGCACAGTAGAAATGGATTGACATTTATGTTTTGGATTGGTGAGTGTGAAAGGTGTAAAAGTTTCAGCTGATGTCTGCGGAATAATTCTATGAATCCCAAGGAGTCCCATAAGGAAGATGCTGTAGTGAATCCAAGCTGGAGTTGTCTGGACTACATTCAAGAGCTGAAGCATCCAGGGACGTTTGTCTTTGTGCCTTTCTTCATATTGTGGAAGATGGAGAGGAGGAAGTTAGATACTACTTTTAAACCTAGAGAGAATAAAGTATGATCTCAGACTCCCAAGCTGTGGAGGTCAGGAGGATTAATAACTTAGAGCAATAAGCAGTAGTGATAAGGTGGAGGGAAAGTAATGACAAGAAGACAAATTTGATGTTTTGAGATTTTTTTTTGCCTGTCAGTAAAAAAATAGCAATAAAATAAATTTTCTTGAGGAGGTGGGGTTGCTCATCAGTAGGAAGCTAATTCATGCTTGATTATACCTGACATTTTTTCTTCCTGAGTTTTTTGGGGGGAATTTTTTTTTTAAAAGCAATGTTTATTTTCCTGCTCTGATTTGAAATAATGTGTTTTCACTGATGTAAAAGCCAGAATCTGCATATAAATGGAAGTCTTTCAACATCATCACAGGAAAATTTCATTTTCTCATCCAAGGATGATATTATTATACACACTTAATACTGAATGATGTGTAAACCAGAATATTTTATTTAAATGCAAATTTTGAAAAATGACTGCAAGAGTATCTCTAAGTTCATTCAGTATCGAAATGCTGTTATTGGGTAAAATGGATAAACACTTCACCAAACAATAATTCAGCTTCTTTCTATATATATGTTTTAAAATACATGTTTATATAAATTTTTTGAACTAGTCTAAAAGCTAAGCTACTCAAAACATCTTTATGAAAAGCGATTTGTGAACAGAACAAAACTCTGTAACTCTTTAGTTTCATTTTGGATTCTGTCTGAGAAACAAAAAGTATGAATGTTCAGTGCCCTTGTCATATAAGATATTTATCAAGGAAATTGCTGTTGGTGTGTCTGCCATTACAAAGCAAGGACATTGCTTGTCTTAATCCCAATTTCCCTCCAGTTAATCAGTACTACATATTTTCCTTGTTCTAGACATCTGATACTGTTTACTTGATGTTGGAGTCAATACACTGAGCTACAAAATTTTTTTTGTTGTTTGTTGGTTCATTTTGTGGGTTTTTTCCTTGCATTTTTATTTAAAGAAAGAAGTGCTTTGAGTTGTTGAACCCAAAAGAGGACTCATCCAAGAGCAATAAAATGGTAGTGCTCCACTCTCTTTCTATTTTCCTTTTGCTATAAAAAAAAAGATGCTTCAGTAATAGTTTCTGGTATATTAAAATTAAAGTAACTTACCGCTTTCAGCACTCTTTTCTTGCATCCTAAGAAGAACAACGAAGCTGGTGAAGGGTCTGGAGCACAAGTCTTATGAGGACTGGCTGAGGGAGCTGGGGGTCTTTTAGCCTGGAGAAAAGTAGACTGGGGAGAGTCCCTACCGATCTGTACAACTACCTGAAAAAAGGTTGTACCAAGGAGGGTTGGGTTCTTCTTGCAGATAACACGTGACAGGATAAGAAGAAATGGCCTCAAGTTGTGCCAGGGTAGATTTACATTGGATATTAGAAAAAAATTCTTCATTGAAAGGGTTGTCAAGCTGTGTTTCCAGCCTGCCCAGGGAAATGCTAGAGTCACCAACCCTGGAGGTATTTACAAGATATGCAGATGTGGCTCTTAGGGACATGGCTTATTGGTGGGCTTGGCAGTGCTGAGTTGGTGGTTGGTCTGTTAAGGATCTTTTCCAACATAATGATTCTGTGGTTCTGTTTTTAGTTATGACACACATTCAGTGTGCTGCTCACAGTCATACCTGGCATTTTCTATTTGTAATTTTTAAATTGGGGTAGTATTTAGGAACTTTATTAAACTCATGACACACCTGGGCTGAAAGAATCTCCTAAGTACTGCCAATACCTTTTTCCTGTCTTTAATGATTCAAGAACCACTTTTTGGTACTAAAAAGAATGAAGTTGCTAAAATTTGATGCTTTACATCTGTAAACAGTAATTAAACATCTGTGAATAATTGTACATTAACAGACTAGCATTGAATTTGAAAAAAATGGAAGTGTCATTAAAACACAAACTGAAACAATGCATAACTATAAAATTCTTCACTGCTGTAAAATAACAATAACAAAAACCAGCTGCCTTTCAGAGGGATTAGTGTTGATGTCATTACAGCTTTCTCACTTTCTCTATTTTGCAGTCACATATGACAGTCTACTCCCTTTAACTCTTCATCTGGCATCAGTGCTGGATCTATCTTATGCCAAGCCTCATAAATGCACATCCTTTTAATGTAAAATCAATAAATCAGCAGGTCAACCACCCATTCCTGTGAGTAGAGACACATTTTATTTAGAAAACAAAGCCTTCAGTAGATGGCTTTGAGAGCCTTTCTAAGAGTATCCTCCATTTCTTTCGAATTCTGCAAGGATGGGGGGATCAGCATCTGGCTCTGTTAGATAACTGAGAGGGTCCATTCTCTAGAGAATCCTTGTTCAAGAAAGATACATAAATGTCTCATGGGACCACGAAGGAAGTTTTACAAAATAAAACAAACAAAAAAATAAAGCTAGACAAACAATGCCTGTCATAATGAATACTGTGTCACAAATATTCTTTGTACTAGCAGTCTTTTGGAGAACTGCAGTATCTATGATTATCTCCTGTTTGTACATCATTTTTTCCTTTACTTTTCCCTTATTCCTTTAGAAAATCAGTGCTTGGATCAAATAATGAATGAATATATTTGAATAGCAGTATTTGCATGACTACAGTTTTCAGGTGTCAGGTAGTCTTGACACATTATATTTCTCAGAAGCCTATTGCAATACAAGGAGTAATCAAAAGCAAAAAGAAATAACAATCATGAAGTCAAAAGTTGTAGAAAATGGCATTAATGGATCTCTTTGGGCTAAACAGTCTTTTTCTTGAGAATCTGAGTCTGATCTTTTTACCGTAAACAGGAGTCTTTATACTGACTACAGCGAGCTTTGAATTATTTCTTGCTATACAGGTATGAAGAGACAATGTTAAGGATACCTGTGCTTAGAAAGGGACCTTTCAAATCCACAGGTTTTGCTTTCAGTTTATTAGGATAACACAGATTAATGTTTGAGCCAGTTGTAAGCTGCTAACAGAATCCATATTATAGAAAGTTCTGCAACTTATTGAAAAACTTCAAGCTTCATAAGCTCTATTTAGTGAGCTCCTGTTCTGTTATAAATTACCAACTCCAGTATTATTGCAAATCCAAATAAACTCCCGGGTGATTACAGATTACACTCACAAATCCAAAAGGTACAGCACAATATACTTTTCTTAGCTAAATTAATTATTTCAGTTCTGGGCAACTCAGTAGTAAGAACTGAACCACCAGCTGGCTAATATGTACAGTCAAAACATTTAGCAGCAGGTTTTTACATTAGTAACAGCAAGAATCCATTTCACGGAAGACAACAGAGAATAAATGATTCTCATTTTAAGAGTCCTTAAGGCTAAAGTGCTTTATTCTCCTTAAATGTTCTGACTAACTAGCACCACATGATGTCATCAAGATTAATTTTATGTAGGTAGTTTCTCCTGCAGAAATACTGTAGAAATGTGTACAAGACTATGGGAAGTAAGGGAGACGGAGGAGAGCAATTCATGCAAAATAAAATTTTCCAGCTTCATAACCAAGCCTTGTAAGTCTTGGTTCTCTTTGGAGTGTGAAGAAATCCCCTTTTTCTAGTTGCTGATGTTGTGATTGTAAGCTCAAAGGTGGAAGGGACTGAACTCTTCCCTATTCTCAGAAGTCTTCTTTTCCATAAGTCAGCTAAACTTTTTTTAGAGAGAAATTTGCAAAAAAATGATGCAACATTCTTTTGGAAAGCATACAAAAGACAGTATTTCTAGGAATGTGAAGTGTTAGTTTTCTATTCAACTGGGCCCTCAAAGATATTTGGTAGGTTGGGTTATGGTGGAGCTTTTTGGTTTTGTCCCATCCCCACATTCCCCACCTCCCTGGAAACACCTTTTACCATGTAATTTGAGGAAACTACTTTAATTGTAAAAAACCTTCTTATTCAATGGCACAACCAGTAGTGCTTTAGATGTCTGAACCTCCAATAAAGTCAAAGAAGGCACAAATCTGTTATGTAAGCATCAGTGTCTGGTTTCACTGGGAAAAAAACCCTCCAGAGTACTCAAAACATATCTATCAGAGTAGTAGATATGACACAAGACTTGTTAGAGACATTGATGAGTCTGATTTGTTTTATGTTGGTCTGTTTCATGAGATCTCTGATCCAGGCTTGCTGCAATTGACAGGAATTGGTCCATGAATGTGATGGAAAGATAAGATACAGGATATTTTGGAGACCCACATTCTTCTGGAGTGACAGTTTGAGGCCAGGAAGATTACAGTAATGCATTTCAAATGGCACTAGTTGCCTGTGATAAAGAAATCGAACTGAGTACTTGCAATTTAGCCAAAATCATCAGTGGATGTTGTCATTTCTTCAGCTATACGCTGGGATAAACTGAGTAGCTCTCCAGATCCACCCGTTCTTTTACCTGAACATAACTTATCTAAACAGACGTACAAATACTGGACAATCATCTGTCTGCTTGTGTCCAGTTCTGTGTGAGATGACCTGTACATTCCAGGATACATTCTCAGTTATCTCAATGGTTTTAGCAACTGGTTTTCAGCAATTAAATTGAGACCCATAAACTTTCCAGATCTTCATTAACCGTAACAGGAGGCTTCCACATTCCCAGACAATGTCACAGATGCGTTGGGGCATTTTGAATTAGACCCTTTATTAGACATTTGCCGTGGAGGCATCTGCATTTGTATTTTTCCTGTCTGAAGCTAATCTTGGTGTGGGCACCAAGAGATGCATTTGGTGATTTAATATGAGAACTTTATTCAGGGCTTGATGTTCCCCAAAATTCAACGTAGTCAGTGAGGAAAGTAAGATCTTTCAAAGAGAATTTCAGATTAGAAATATTAAATAGATGCTTTTTGCATGTTATGCAGGTAACCTGCAGCTAGGATGGACAGATTCAGTTGTCCAGTTGGACCACTTGAAATTCCCTATATTATCTGTCACATCATTATGGGACTGACAGATAAACCTCAGGTACACTGAAGATCCACAGTATTCTGACATGGTGGCTGGAAGCCAGGCATAACATTTTGAGGGATGTCAAGACACTAGAGACACTGGACAGACACTATGTCCAGGCATTCTTTCTTCTTATATGGACAAATTTCCCCTTCCAACCCAAGCCTTTCTATGAGCCTGTGAAATTCTGTTGTGCCCAGGGAGACAAACCAAACAATGATACAATTTATGAGTGCAAAGCAGTTATTTACTGATTGATACACACAACAGATAACTGAGACTAATGAGCTACTCGGCTAAACATTAACATGATCCTGCAGTGAGAAAGCCAAAACTGGGTGTCTCAGCTGGGTGACCACTCAGCATTTAGATGAGGGAGGGGTTGATGCTCAGCATTGCTGGGTTTCCATTTCTGCTTTTTGCCTTTGTGATTCATACCTTCCTATGTCAGATTTTATTCTTCTCAAGTCCTTGACTGGCTAAACAATTGCTTAGCAATTGCTCAGCTATCTCTGGTTTTGCTTTCCTTATATTTCATGTTCTAGCTAGTGAACTTTTCTCCATCAAGCTGAGGAAAACCAGTCTTGCCTCACAGAGAGCAGACTGCCTGGGCTGAGAGTTACACAAGTGAGTACAAGGTCTCCAGGAGAGTTGCCATTTTCTGGGAAGGTAGCTGGAGGCCAGGAAGAATACCACACTGCCTGAAATAATGCTGAGTTCGGGCAATTAGGTCAATATTCCTCCATATGCTAGTTCTTTGATAAGTGCACTCTTAATGAAGTCACTAGAACTTTGTCCAGCCTAAAACTGAAACTCTGACTAATTGTGTTTCCAAATCCTAATTTTGGAACAACACTGACAAATTAATTGTGCAATTATGCTTATTGAAAATAGTTGCAGGAATTAATAAAGAAGATTTTTCCTCATTTTTTTTTTCTGAAGAACACTGCATTTATTTTAAAACCAAGACATGTCACAGTGAGAAACACTGACAGAGAAGAAAACCACAATATTTCTGTGTTGCACAAATGTGCAGGCAAATCTACAAGAATATGTTCAAAACACTATTTTCAGAATGTAACTGGTACTTGACATAGCCCACATCCCTCTAACTATCCATGAAATATCTCTACAGTCATTTTTTCTAGACAGAGGGTCTTTGTTTTGTCTGTTGAAAGAAGGGTCTGGGAATATGGCACCAAATGCCAGTGATTATGATTACATTTTCACTGGGAATAGCAATAATTAATATATTATCTGTTTATTTTTTTATAAACTTGCCTGTGTTATACCCAAATATGTGCAGATTAAAATATTGCCAAATTAAATTTTTCCCACAATTAACCCATTGGCTATGAAATTGTGATAAATAAGTGTATTAAATAACTTTTTAACAGAAAATTAGAAGAATCCGAGTCTGATGGAAGCATTTATTAAAATATTTTTCTGGGCTACTTTTTGAATACTTTGATGGCCTTTTTTTTTATTTTCATCACCGACAGATGATGACATTCTTCCATTCCACGAAGAATGGGATGGAAATTAATGGAAATTTCATATTTTGCTGTGGTAGGATTATTTTTAATATTGTCATAACGCTGTTGATAATATTATGAACTTTCTTTCTTCTAATCTGTTTTAGTCCATAGATGTAGAATATGTTATACAGACATCCAGATACCTTTCAGAGTTGGGGAAATGGCAATGCTTAAAGATGTTTTGATTTGTGCAGGGACAAAAAGATCTAGGACAGGATGCTGTGTTGCTTAAGCATGCACTTTTATCTCACAGGAAACAGTGGGATATGGAAAGGTGATTAAAGTTAAAGTATTGCTTGCGTGCATTCCTTGAAGATGAAAGGTGTAGTTCTGGCCTAGTCTATCCTGTCCTATCCTAATCATGTTTATAGTTTTCTTTTTATTTGAAAGCTGATTAGACTAAATAGGTGAGGGCAGGATGTATGAGTTGAACAGTGTATTTTTTTTCTGTAAATTTTTAATGAATCTGCAAATTGATACCTTTAAAATGAAAATTTTGAATCAAACATTCTGTAGGGAATTTGGTTGTTTTAAAATGTTTGAAATAGTATTTTGGAGAAATGACAAAAAACAAAATAATCTCAACTAAAAAAAAACCTCACTTTTTTTTTTCCCCCTTTTCTTTCTCGGTCAACTCATTTACTTTGCCTGAAATTCACTGAATGTTTTTCTTTAGGTATACCCTGTATTTTTCACAAAAGAAAGCTGAATCCAGTGCTTACATTTTGCCACTTTTAGCATGCTGAACTAGTTTGCCAATTTGATGGGTCAGTGTTTCAGATATGTCAGGGATTGAATCCCAATGTCAATTTTCCAGATATTTGGGCAATAAGACATTGCGAAGGAAATGCAGAGCTTCTCTTGGAAAGTTAAAAAACCTGAAAATTAGTGTTGTCATTGAATGTAAAATATTTCCATGTATTGAAATAGAGGACAGATGAACACCACGTGCAGAAAATCATAGTAGAAAGATGTTTAAAGCAAGAAAATATGTGAAGGAGTTGAAAAAATTGTGGAAGGATACCCCGTCTACCTGAAAATCTGTGTGGCCAACATTATTCTTACAAATTCAATGAAAGGCAGCTCAGGGCTGTTACTCCCTTCAAACAGATGCAATGTCTCATGCAAAATTTTGTTATGGGCAAAACCACACCTTTCATACCAAGCCAACAAGATATTGTGAGTATGGTGCAAAACCAGTTTAACCAAATAATTGTTGCTGTTCCTGGTCTAAGTACAGAAAAGAACACAATCATAAAAAAATAGCCCAATACTAATACGATTTAAAATGTTACATTCCCAGTAGGGGTTCATGTGTAAATGTGCCTCTTTTCTCTGGGGTTATGCTTACCTCTCCTCTGCTCCTCTGGTTCTAAGGGCCATCAGCACTCATCTTCGTCAGGAGTGATGTCAACATTACAGCTGTGTACTAGCAGAAGGCCACTGATGGTGCTGGGCAATGCTTCCTCCATGCTCCTGGGTTTTCTTGGGAGGATACTTGCAAATTTTTCTAAATCTTCTGTTGAGTCTGCTTGCTTTTTCTTCCTTCACTAGCTCCCAAGGCAAATCTGCATATAGGATTCTACATAGGTACTCCTGACCTTTGTTCATTGTTGCCCTTGAACTGAAGTCAGCTTTACCCAGCTCCTAAGACTGCATCCCTGTAGTGACCAGGAATAAACCATTGGTGATTTATTTGTAGGTCTGGGGCCTCTCTTATCCTCCCCCTATATCAGCACCCTCACAGTCTATGCCATCATCCTATGCTTGCACCACTTTGTATAATCTTTTATTCTAGAGCCAAAGATACCTTGTTCTGTGCCATTTATGTTTTGAAACCATGGTAATGTTCATTCAATACAGAACTACTGCTTGCTGTTACTATCCTTTAATCACATATATGTGTGTCTGTGTGTGTGTGTGTATGAGTCAACATTATGATAAATATTTCTGTGCCACCACAGGTCTAAAGCTAGAGATAAACCAAAACAAGGTCAAGGCTGAAAAGGTAATGCCCCGTCAAATAGAATAATTTTACAATCACTTTGCTAAATGAAGAAATTAAAATGTTAGTTGTAATCTAATCCCTGGCTTCCAGATAAACAAGATAAGTTGCTGTTGTCCAGTTTTGACTCCTCTGAATAAGACTGTATCTCATTTCTGTATTTTTGGTGTCAGTACAGAGAGATGGAAAAAAAATTTAAAATTTGCACTAATAAATGTCAAATTAGCAGATGCTCAACAGGCAACTAACAGCAAATGTTGGAAAAATGCTTTCAGAGATACAGAGAGGTCTGTAGATCAAGGCAGTGAAGTTAGAGCATGGAGTTAGACTGTTCTAAGGAAGATTTGAAAGAATATAATAATTTAGCACACCACTTACCTTACATAAATATTGGAGATTCGTAGTGTGGCTTCTTTTTCCTTCATATAATGCTCTGTTACATGATGGATACTTCATATTTTTCTATTGTCATATGGGATTATATGACATAATAAAATGATGATCACTTGCCTTCATACAGAAAGCAAAAAAGAAAATTGAAAATTTCCAGATGTAGAGTGGTTTTAAAAATATCACATTGGTTTATAGAGAAAAGTTTTTACTTAAAAAAATGGTTTAAGTCAAAATGAAAAAAGATTTATGCTATTTCACATACGGGACTTTGGTTCTTTTTCCATTGCTTAACTCAAGATTTCATTATATAGGTTCATATTTAGACAGTCTCACCTTTGGATAAGAGTAGGAAGAAGGCATGGATTTGATATTGAAGGAAGAAATTTCACAAACATAGAAAGTTTACAAAGTAAAATCCCTTAAGCCATTTCAAAGGGCCATAGTACCTTAAACTCCAAGAAGTTTAAGCTTTCTGGTAGTTTTGACCTTTTGGTTGTATTTCTCCAGAGTGTTATCCCACTGTAATTTGTTTTAAGAAGGATAAAGAAAAGCAGGAATCTCACGCAATTCAACAAACACAGGTGTAAAGCCCTGTGCCTGGGGAAGAACAACACTGTGGACAAGTACAGGCTGAGGAAGGACTGGGTGGAAATCAACTTTGCAGAAAAGCACCTGGAGGCGTAAGACGTGAGCATACTGGAGCAAGTCCAGTGAAGAATCACTAAGATGATTAAAAAGCATTGGAGATATATGAAGAAGCTGAGAGAGCTGGGACTCTTTTGGCCTGGAGCAGAGAAGGTTGGGTCCAGGAGGAGGATCTTATCTACTTGTGCAAAGTTGAAGAGAGGGTACAAAGAGGATGAAGCCAAGTTCCTCTTAGCAACAGGACCGGAGGCAATGGGCACAAACTGAAAGAGAAGAGGTTCCCTCTGAATATCAGAAAACACTTTTTGATTGTGAGGGTAACCAAGCACTGCCACTGTGTGCCCATGGAGGTGGTAGAGCCTCCATGCTTGGAGATACTTAAAAATCTGTCTGGACACAGTCTTGGGCAACTTGCTCTAGATGGTCCTGCTTGAGTAGGGAGGTTGATCCAGTTGACCTTCAGAAGTCCATTTAAACCTCAGCCATTCTCTGATGTTGTGATAATGGTGCTTTAATGTTGGTGATTCGTGCAACTGTCTCTTATGTCATTAGAGATAAAGCAGGAAAATTTCTGAAGAGTTTTTAAAAGGCTTTGTAAGAAGTCTTTGCCAGCTGTAGACACTTGAATAAAATTTCCACATCACAACAAGAAACTGGAAGGTATTTTATTATGAAGGAACTTTATAAGTAAAATACTGTTATCTCTACTAATGCTTTTTTTTGGCTCTTGCTTACTAAAATGTTCTGTGATAGTGAAGGTACAAAATAAAGTTGCTATAAGAGATCCAGAATTCCAAGTACAGCTGTATGTAGATGGAAGTGTGTAGTCATCTGGTGATCTTTCAGTACTTAGAAGACCGAGTACAACTTTGATCAGCATTTTCAGTTTGGACAAACAGCTTTGGAAAATGCAGTTGCATGGACAGCAATGAAGATTTCTCAGCAGTATTTTGTAATTTAATTGTCATTTTATACTGTTGTTTTTTAGATAGCTGAGATAGTTGTCTGATTAATTTGAAGGAAACAGCTGTTGCTGGGTCAGAACAAGCAAAGTCAGAAATTGGACCAGGTCCCTTCCATCACTCTGTGAAATACAAGTATTCTCTTTCCTCTTATAATTTAAATTCTTGTGAGAAAAGTTCCAGGGAAGTAAGAAATAGATGTACTTCTATAGAAGTACAAAGTAGGTACATTTAACTTTGAATGTCATGCAGCAAAAATGCTTTTCAGTGTGTCTTTAAATCATGCCAATTTGCATTAGAAAAGTGTCTAAGTAGTTAACTTATTTAAATAAGAGCTTTGAAGAGAGGCTCAAAAATTCTGCATAAAAGATAGGTATTCAGCAGTGTTTACTGAATTAAGAAAATATCTTTCAAGAAGAAAATCTATTTCTTCACGTATATGCCTGAAGATTTTTTATGGAGACACTACGCTGAATGGCTGAATTTGAGTTGATAAATTACAAAGACAAACAGTATAAAAGTAATTTTTTAAAAGGCTGTGTAATTAAGCATGTCAAATGCAACCCTAGTAGTATTTGGGTTTATATTTGTACCTGTGTTTATTCATGGAAATAAAAGTTGCTGAGAAGCCACAAGATTTTAAATTTAGATTTTAAAATCTAAGAAAAACTCCAGATTTTTAAATTTAATTATTATTAATCTGAGCATTGTTGAAAGTGTCTCTCTGAGACACTAATTTGTGTTTCAAAAAGATAATTAGCAGAGCCCTACCAATGTATATTAAATATTTGTGTTACAGCATCCATTTCATATCTAAATACTATTTTGAAGAAAAGCTTGCACACTGTGAGTAGATGATATACACACATTTGATTGTATCCTGTTGACCCCATTTTGATGGGACATTAACTTCCATTATGCAGTTCACTTGTGTTTCACCTGATATGTCAGCTGCAGTCTATAGTAAAGAGTCAAAGCTTCACAGAGTATTCAGATAATATAGCCAAGATTTGCTGGGAGATCAAGACGAAGTATTTGCTCTGAAGCACAAAACAAAATGGTTTTAGTGTAAATAAAGTTGTGCACAGAAGCGTGAAATTGAGAAAGTTCTTGAAGCCTCTGGGAATGGAGGGAGCTAGTGCTTCTGCCATATTTGACACCCTTGGTTGGGTGATTTCTCTTCAAAATGGGGTGAAATAGGATAAGAAATCAAGAAGTGCCCATTATGCAGACCCTTTAATTTCTTAGAACGTTCTAATGTTGAGGGCCAGTAAAATGCATGACCAAGGGAAAAATTATTCTATCAGTAAAATGTTACAGTGATACGAAGTGAGCATATTGAAAGTTTACTGCAGTTTAGGTTCAGCTGGTGGATGTTTTCTTGTTTGTTTAGGGGTTTTTAATAGAATATATTTTATTACTAGCAAAATTCTTCATTATTATTAGTGCTCTTCTGCTTTAATTCTCCAAGGCAGTTCAAAAGTAGTATTTATAAATTGTTTCACAGAGCTTTGAATAGGTTCCGTGTTGCCTAGGCATGTTGCTGCAGCTCAGCTAGAGCATGCAAGAAATTAATTAGCCTATGTTTTCAGAAAGAGGCAATTTTAGAGTGTCTGAACAAAATGAGTCTGTGTAAAGTGATACAAGGTAGCAAATGGACAGGGTATTAGTTGGAGAGAGCTCATCCAATTGTAGATTAAAATCTCGAGAGATGTTTGAGGTCCTAACATGTCATTCAGAATGGATAACCAATAACTGTAGATCAATTAATTCATAATAAATGGGAAAACTTGAGGTTCTGTTTCTTGTATTTGAATAAATTGAGCTTATATTCTTAGTAATGTTGTTTGGAAGTCAGGATAAATATATTTTTTTTTCCAGGTCTTCTCTATAGGCTTCTGTCTTTATTTTGGAACATTTCACTGCTTGGAATCTAGCCACGCATGATTTTGGGAGGTGTTGCGGTGTGTGGTTTCCTGCGGTGGCACGGCATGCCACAGCCTTCCCAGAGAGCACAGCGGGGGTCTCTTGGGGAGAGCAGCTATGCCACATCCCATGGCCCTTCCAGGCTGCCCCTCACTTGCTCCGGCTAGCTGCAGGCCCACAACACGGTGACGATAAAGCAGGCAAGAAGGCTCTCCGCATGGGGACTGCAGAGGATCTTTATTCCATGGTGACAGGCTGATCCCCAGAGGCAGACAGCCAGCACAAGGCTGGTGCCCCAAGCAGAGATAGAGAGAAGCAAGACCTGGGGCCTCGAGTTTATCTGGGGAAGAGGGGGGCGGAGAGAGCACATGGACTAATGGTCTCAGGGCATAGGGGTGGTACATGGGCAGAGTTGGGGTAACAGAGCCAATAGGAGAAACCCAAGGGAGTGGTTAGGACTAGGGATGGGGAAGGGAGAGCCACGTGGAAAGGGCAGGCAATTTGGTAAAAAAAGGAATAGAGACATACAACACCACAGGGGGGGTTTTAAACTGCCATGTTTTCAGCATGTGATCGCACTGAAAAATAAAATTTAGATGGCTTAATTAAAGAACCTATATACAGTCACTTAGTACCATTTGAAATACCATGGGATACTTTTTTCAGCTTCCAGCTGTTACTTCAGAAAAGTATAGGCCTTGATATAACCCATGATATAGTATCTTATGTCTTGAGTATCACAGAACATTCCAAATAACATTAGACATCTTTATTTAGTCACCTGAACTGACACCAAAGTTATATTACACTCTTGGAAAAGGATAAAGTTGCTTATGTTTAGGGAACAGTATTCTTTGGGTGGGACTCAGTTGCAAACTAGAATGCTCAAATTTAGTTGTGTATGACACAAGTGCTTACAAGCAAGCCAAATGTCTGACTTCCTATCCTAGTCAAAAGACGTCTAGCAAATACAGACAATGGAATCCAACAATCTATTTATTGGTAACAAATCAATGTCCATACTTGACATCTCAGAAGGTAGTAGACACTGCTTTGGTAGCTGAACCAACATCAGGAATTAGGTTGCAAGGCCCTGACTGAATTGGCCAAGGACAGCTTCTGGTTCCTGCACACAGGCATTTAGTGTTGCTTAAGCCACTGTGGGCTTTCTGGGACATTTTTCCAGGGTTACCAGATATGACAGCACTTATGTCACTTCTGGAGTAGCAGCTGAAGAGTAGGTGGGGTACATTACTAAATTTCAGATGATGCTCGATACTTATGTTCAGGCAACTTAATTAAAATTTTCATCCCTGATGATGATAGTGGGAAGCAGGGCATGTAAATAAATGTGGGTAGCTTTATGTGAGAGTTGAATCTTATCCTTCATGTCTGGGGTTTTTTGCTCTAATGTAATTGTCTATGCCGTATGAAACTCCCTGTCCTTTAGTTGCCAGCCCAGAAGGACATGAATCTCTCTGAGATCTTGCATTGCTTCAACCAGAATCATGCCAGTATCTTAGATAAAAGGGCCTATTGAAGGGCCCTAGACACTTTAGGCAACTGTGGGAAATCTTTAAATATATATGTCAATGAAGTGATAACATTTCAAGAGCTTCACAATCTGAAAGTGACCCTGAATTGAAGTATAATGACAAGTAGTTTGTAAGTATAAGTAAGTTTGTTAAGACCTGAGGGTATTTAGAAACAGGAGGAGAAAAAAAAATAAAATCAGTCTTACATACCTACACTTTAAAAATAGTAATTACAGCTCTTAAAAGTGTTATCCTTTCAATAAATTAGATAGGTCAGGTGTCCCCTACATAGAATTTACTAAGATTTTCACAGCAAAAATAGGCAAACCATCATACACAATATATGTGAAATTGACATATTTCTTTACTGTGTAAACAACCCAAGATTCTATGTTATCTGAGAAATAATCAAAACACTAAAGACCCCGAAGGAAAGAAACTACTATTTGTCACAGAAATGTTACTATTTAAAAAGTTGATTGATAATCTGGAATACTTGAGGAGCACAAGCTGAGGAGTAGGACAGGTAATTGTTTTCCCACCGAATGAGATGTTCAATGCTGCCAGCTTCACTCTTGGCTGTATTTGCTGTAGCATTCTCTGTCAAAGTACTTAAGTAAAGACTTGAATCTTCTCTGGGAACATATGAGAAATGAACTGTGACTTTCTTAGTAGGTATTGGAAAGAAAGAGCACTGAGACCAGTGATCTTTATAGAAAGAAGAAAAGAATATGTGTTTGAACAAAATGTTGATACCTGGCTACACTTTTTAGCGCACATCCTGTTTTTTCATGTTTCTTGTGATAGAGTAGGACCCTTATCATAGCATTGTCAGTGGCATGGTATCAACTAACTGAGAATAATGGTTTTCCTAGTCAGAAACTTTAAAAGTTGAAGTACAGATAGAGCATTTGTGAAAGGAGAAAAAAATCAAATGTCGATATGCATAAAAGTAGATTTGAGTGTAAGGGCATTGCTTTAGTTCAGGGGTCTATGTCTTTTACTTCACAAATACTTGCTGCCATAAGGAACTGCCGAGATTCTAACTCTCTGGCAGCATGAATTCTGACCTCAGATGTTCTTTTCCTTTTGCTACTACTTGGAAAAGTCTATGGTTTCATTACATTCCAGCGCAGAGCTACTAGAATGCATTTATAACCCATCCATTACTCGTCATTTCAAATTGCTGCCTATTTCACTGCAGTTAACCTGGCACGAAGTGCCTTAGGTTCTTGACAGTCCCTTGCCTTTGCCATATTTATTGGTTTTGATTGCTTGGCTAAGTGTTTTCCCATGTTCCTGTTGGTTTTGTTCCTTTGAGTCTGTCATGATCTCACAGACTGGCTGTGTAGTAGTGATTTGGACTTGTTATCTTTCCCGTGTGTCCTGAGGTTTCTGGCACTCAGCATTTAGCTCGGTGCAAAGCTTGGTTCCTAGCAGCAGCTCCCTCCATTGTACAGATAGGATTCAGCTATACTTAGCTGCTTGTCTGTGTGTGACGTTAGACTCTGACTGGCATTCACAATAAATCGCCTGATTTACAAACTGTACATCTGTCTTCAGATAAAAGTATCATTTTTATAATTAGGCTACAACTCATATTCATTACTTATAGCAAAGTTTTTGTTGTACAAATGAGGAAAAATAAATGCTCTGTTTGACTACAGAGGGACTAAAATAAATCCACAGTGTTTGGCTCTGATCTGATAATTTTCTGTTTTTCATTTTGTTTTGTTTTCATTCCCCTAAATTGGCTCTGTTTAATACTGAATTAATGGGCTGTCTCTCCCTTGGTCCTAATTTCTGCATCAGAAATTCTGGTTCTAATGCCACACATTGTTGTATTTCCAAACTCCTGCTATTCTGGCAGATGTGATTTGATACCATGTGTGAAGGACTTGGATCAAAGTAGACTTTTATTTATACAAGGCGGGGAGACTATATCCAGTGAGACTCAGAGGCTTATCCTTATTCATTTAGTTTTAGTTAAATAATTATGCTTTGATACACAGTCTTTAAGACTCTTTATTCTTAAGTGGGAATTTAGGAAACCATGGCTAAGCGACTTAGCATGTACATTTTCTGCTTTTTCTTTGCCTGTTCTGCTTAGGAATAGCCTATAGCCCAGTTACCTATGGCTGGAGTCTCACTGTTTGGAGACTTCTGCTGCATTGCTATAGAAAGCCTGACTCCTCTGTCGGCTCACTTTCCATTACAGGGATTCTCAGGAAATAGAAACATTGATTATACTAAGCCTGCTCGATCTCTTTCATAGCAGGGGATGACTAAATAAAAGAGTATGTGAGCAGCACGAGATGTCAAAAATGTGTAACCCCTTCCAGTAGGGTTTAACTCTGGTAACGCAATAGAGCTGCTGCTGAAGAGAGACTGAGGTGTCCTCTGCAATCTCTGCGTTGAGTGCCCTGGTCTTGCATTTGTAAGTGCATGGAGATATCTATTGTCAGCTGTAACGAACTTCAAAATGTCATCTCTAATCTTGTACAATTGTTTTGTTCTGCTTTGTGTTGCTTTGCTTTGAATGGTATTTTTTTTAGAGCAATGCAACCTGAATTGCTTTCATGGTAGAGAGACACAGATGGCTGTGAACTGATCTTGTTAAATTTTGTTAAAATAAAATGACAGATGTACCTTAGAAATTGAATACAGGTGCTGCAAAGAGAAAGTTATTACTTTGTATCTGACTTTGTCTGGAGACAGCTGGTGCTACAACTTTTTTTCTTTTTTTTTCTCTTTTTTTTTTTTTTTTTGGATAATGGGGATTCCAGCATTTTATTTATTTTCATCTGATATTTCACTTTTAAAACATAGTTAAGTGACTCTGAAGATGTTACCAACTGTAATAAATAAAAAAAGGATTTGATTCTCAGAGTTGCCAAGTATTTTAGAGTCGCAGAATCATAGAATGTTTTAGGTTGGAAGGAACCTTAAATATCATCTAGTTCTACCCACCCCTGCCATGGATGGGGACACCTTCCATTAGACCAGGTGGCTAAATACCTCATCCAACTTGGCCTTGAACACTTCCACAACTCCCAGTGATTTCAGTATGTATTTGTTTTTTTTTTTTAATTGAGTAGCTCAAACAAACAAAAAAATAAAGTGAAAGCATTTTGTTCCAAGTACTTTTCTATATTTGCACCTGAGTCCAGGCTAATCAATATAAACATAATTAGGCATAATGCCTATTTATATTTTGCAAAGGAGAATTTTTTTTGTATATTAAAATACTGAAAATTAAATTCTTCTGTACATCCTTCATGGTACTTCATATCATATCTTCAATTCCCAGTAACTTTTTACCCTGAACAGAGCTAACTGCAAATTAATACCTTTTATTAAATCAGTTCAGGAAGATTTTGTGGAACTGTGTGCCATCACAATTGTGTGTCATCACAATTTAATCAGAAATAAAAAAGAAAACCAGTGTCTTTTGTTAGATTGACTGACTCAGCTGAAATGGGGCACTAAAATATGTTTAGATGTGAACCAGAAAGAGAAAAGTGAAAAATTAGCTACCAGCTAGAATTAGTTGTGTTTAGTCGTGTCATTCCGCTAATCAGTAAAGCAATTTGAGAGAAAAGGGTGTATGACAGTTGGTGAAAGAAGGGGAGGTTAATAAAGCAGAGGTGTGAACATCATTATTCTGCATGGAGCTGACAGAGGCAGGTGGTGAATGCCTATGCAACGTTCAGGGCTAGTTGGCAGGGTGTCACTGGGAAAAATGGAATGTGCAATATCTTTATTCAGTCCATAACTTTTACTGTCCAGTATAATAATGGGTTTTAGCTTCCAGGCTCATATGTTGAAGGTATTTTATAGGTCTCACTTAAGGGACAGAGAGAACAGTGATAGACTGTTCCTTGAAAAAATGGTTTCTGATGACAACTGGATGTTTCTGTCCTCTGCCAGTTGGCTTTTCCTCTCTGAGATGTAATGTTCATTTGGTTTCAACTGTATGGCTTCTACAATGACATTCAGTGCAGCGACTGAAATGTGTTACAGCCTGGAATGAATGGCTGCAGGGCATGTAGCTTTTGATGACTCAAGTGTCCAACTATTTAAATATTAGTTTCAAATGTAAATTGAAAAGTTCTACTCCGTATTGGTCTCATGCCATTAATATTTGTTAATTTTGGGCAGTTATCCCTCTAATCCTGTTGGGTAAAGTTAGAAGATGCTTTCTAGTCTAGGAAAAGGCAGAGTGACAGGAAATTTTCTTGTGATACAGGAACTTCTTTTCTGGATCAGTTGCTAAAGCTTAATTACTTTCTTAAAAATACATTTCAGAGAAGAGTGATAGGTAACACTAAAAATGCTCAGTTAAACAAGGTTGGAAAGTTTTTTCATGGCAGAGAGCAGTAGTATAAGGCTATATAGAATTAATGTATAATTTAGGTCTGTTCCAAGATACAAACCTGTTTTGCCAGAGGAGCACTGATTGAAGGTCATCTTGTAGTTATTAGAATCATGGAATCATAGAACGGCTTGGGTTGGAAGGGACCTTAAAAACCATCTAGTTCCTATCCCCCTGCCATGAGCAGGGATGCCTTCCACTAGATCAGGTTGCTCAAAGCCCCATTCAACTTGGCCTCAAACACTTTCAGGTATGGGGCATCCACAACTTCTCTGGGCAACCTGTTCCAGTGCCCCACCACCCTCATGGGAAAGAACAGCTTCCTAATACCTAATCTAAACCTACTCTTTAAGCCCTTTCCTCTTGTCCTGTCAGCACATGCCCTTGAAAAAAGTCCCTCTCCATCTGTCTTTTAGACTCCCTTTAGGTACTGGAAGGCCCTAATTAGTCCACCCAAAAGTCTTCTCTTCTCCAGGCTGAGCTCCCAGTTTTCTCAGCCTTTCTTCATGGGAGAGGTGCTCCATCCCTCTGATTAACTTGGTGGCCCTCCTCTGGACTTACTCCAACAGGCCAATGTGCTTCCTGTGCTGGGGACCCCAGAGCTAGACGCAGCACTCCAGGTGGGATCTCACCAGAACAGAGCAGAGGGGCAGAATTTCCTCCCTCACCCTGCTGGCCACACTCTTTTGGAGACAGCCCAGGATACATTTGGTTTCTGGGCTGTGAGTGCACATGGCTGGGTCATGTCCAGCCTCTCCTCCACCTGCACCCCCAAGTCCTTCTTGTCAGGGCTGCTCTCCATCTGTTCATCCCCCAGCCTGTGTTGATAAGAGGGGTTGTCCTGACCCAGTTGCAGCACCTTGCACTTGGTCTCGTTAAACCTCCTGAGATTCCCATAGGCCCACTTCTTGACCTTGGCCAGGTCCCGCTGGATGACATCCCATCTCTAAGGTATGGCAAGTGCATTGCTCAGTTCGATGTCCTCTGCAGCTGTGCTGAGGGTGCACTCAATCCCTTTGTCGTTAATGAAGATATTAAATAACGCTGATCCCAACATGGACCCCTGAGAGACACCACTTGTCACCAATGTTCATTGAGACTCCGAGCCATGGACCACTACCCTCTGGATGTGACCGTCCAACTAATTCCTTACCCACCTAACTGTCCACCAATCAAATCCACCGCTCTCCAATTTAGAGAGAAGGATGTTGTGGGGAACTGTGTCAAAGGCTTTTCCGAAATCCAGATAATGACTTCTGTGGCCCTTCCCTTGTCCACTGATGTGATCACTCTGTTATAGAAGGTTACTGGCTTGGTTACAGAGGACTTGCCCTTGGGGAAGCTGTGCTGGCTGTCTCAAATCACGTCCCTGTCCTCCATGTACTCTGGCACAGCTTCTAGGAGGATCTGTTTCATGACCTTCTCAAGCACAGAGGTGAGGCTGACTGGTCGATAGTTCCCCAGATCCACCTCTGTTCTGATAAGGTAGTATTCTCATAAAATCAAATGCTCTTATGTTTGAGAACCTGATTGTATGTCGCTTTTTCTTGGTTATGTCAGTGTGGTTGCTGGCGCTATAATTTCATAATACTCCAGGAGAGGCTTACAGGTGCTCAGCTAGGCATTGAATTTAAGAAACATCCTACTAATGCTACAGAAAGACCTCATGGCAAATACTTGACTAGGATGTTAAAATGAAGGCATCTAAAATGATCAGTCCTCTTTAAAACATAACAGCATGCTAATCATTAATGCACTAAATTTTATTTAGAAATTAGTATGTAGAAATACATTGTGAAATTCTTACTTTGTGTTCTAAATTTGCTTGTATTTTATCATTTGGTAGAAATCAACATCACATTAAAAAATTACTCTGTGTGAAATACTGAAAGTTTTGAAATAGGTAGTAAAAAATATATTCTGGTTACTGATATATCTCTGATAATGAAGCCGGCAGCTCTGGGTAAAATAATACTTTTGGGATAGTGCTGTGTCTCATGGGGTGTTTTAATTAACCACTGGAATTAGCAGAGGTCTTTGAAGCACCGGTAATGGAATGCCTGTATTCATATAACACAATAGATAAAAAGATCCCAGAAGTTATCTTCAGTTTTCTACCCAGGTGTGATGTAAATCCTACAGATGAGGAAATATTATAATGGAAGGGAGCTTATCAGAAGCTTTTTTTTTCTTTTAATTGATGATGATGCATTGGTAGTACCTAAAATCTGTACTTGTTAGACATAAATAAATGGGTTGTGACTTACTTTTTAGTTTAACTGTATTTTCCAGTCCTGATTCATGATTTTTATGCTGGGAATAATATTTCCAACTAGAATGAGGCAAAAGTTTGCTTTTAAGTCTGTTCATTGGTCACTTTGAATATTCTTTGTTCCAGTTTCTGAAATGATAGCATAAAATCTGTTTCCTGTAAGGCTTATAAGTATAAAGAGTGAAACTGATTTTTCGGTAATCTCACACAGTACTTAGTATGCATCTGAATTGCACCGTACCCAGCAGCTGAAGACTTGCTCTGCTTTGCAGTTCTTGTTACCTTTCCCATTATCCACAATTGCTTTAAAGGATTTAAGGGAATGAATATTAGTAACAAAAGCATGAAAAGTAGTTTACTTGTTAAAAATGATAACTGAAAATACCGCCATTCATTTGAACACTAAAATTACCAAAATAAATATTTCAGTATGACAAATCCACTGTGGTGAAGTTTCTGGAAATTAAGAGAGGCAATGCGATGCTCAAAAGTAACCTAATTAATGAGGAGCTGCAAGGTAAGCTCGAGGAGGTTACAGAGAGATGCATGTTCAGTGACTACAACCAGGACACTTAAAACTCTGGATCTCTGTGAATTATTGAAGTGATAAAGGCCTGATATGGGCCTTTGAAATTATAATGATAATAGTCTTTTAAATGTCATAGATAAATGGCTAGGGAAAAGGCAGGAAAAAAGTACCTTGTATTTTTGAGTTTCTTCACTGCATTTTTAGATATATATCTCTGATGGCTGGGAAAAATTTTTAGCAGTTGAACTGAAGGTCAAAAGCACTGATTCACTCATTCTTGTCCCAGAAAAGCTTAGCCAACTGGACAGGATTCACACCTTCCCTTCCTCCTTATTTTTTATAGTACAGGGATGAGTTTAACACTGCATTCTTTTCTCAATAACTGCATTAAAAAAAGAGATTCTGAAACCAGAGTAGAGTTGTCCACAGCATTGAGATTATGCCAGTATGATTGTAAAAGTTTCTATCTGCATCTTCTTTTGTATGAATACAACTCTTCTTGCTGGGAAAATCCCTTTAATTCCTTAATAATGAAGGTTTCCTGAGACTGTGGTTTCAGGACTCACAAGGATGCTCCTTCATGCGCTTTGATCTGAAGTCCTCTGGAGTTACTGGAAGCCCATTGCCTTTAGTGTAATTTCCATTTGACTCATATGCTGTTATGAGCCCTTGTGTAAAGAAATTAGAACAAACAGTTATTTGTCATTTTTTCAAGTGTGATGACTGTTGGCAAACACAGTTTCAATAAAAAGGAAGACTGCTTTGGGAGAGAGATTTGAGAAAGCCAAATGAACTTAGGTATTGACAAGGGAAAGTGGTCTTCAACCTTATTCTTTTCCTTCTTTAACTCAGCCGGGATCATTTATCATCTACTGCTCTTGCCTTTCTAGAATATGATACTGTGACTAAAATGCAGAAGGGCTGCATGCATACTGTTCCAGACCATGACTGTTGGCAAATCTGTCTTGCTTTTGTGGAATTTGAAGATTACTTTGGAGGCAGATGTGTCTTCACTCATATTTTTCAAAGGATTTTCCTATTTCTTTTTTTATTCCCCTTTTCCATTTACCTTTTCCTTCCTCTTCTCTGTTATGCAGAGCCAGAAAATTTTCTTTGGTCCCTTCATATTTCATTAATTGTGACAGTGTGCCTCGGGAGACTGCGTCACTCCAGGTAATTTCATCAGTGTCAAAATGGATGTTAGCCAGTGGCCTTGACACTGCAAGTTAATCTTTTATGAAAGATTTAAACAGACAACAATAAGGCGTGGGGTGGTACCTTTATACTTGACTGGGGAGAATTCAGATGTCAAAAGCGTACAGCATTCTCTGTAGTGTTTTTCAAATTTTCTTGAATTTCATTTGCAACAAGACACATACTTTGAAAAATCAAAGCAGTCGTGGTAATTTTCAATGAGTTGTCAAATTTACATTTCAGAATCTCTCGTTCTCTCCTCTTGCTTGGATGTAATAAAATGCCATAAAGGCTGACATTCACCCATACGTACTAATATGTTATGTCCCTGAGAAATAAACGCACAAATTTTAAAGTGGTGACTTTTAGCTTCTACAAGTGCTGTGTAGTAATCACACAAATGCAGTGTTTTATTTATAGAGTTAAAAAATTAACTTAGTATATAAAATGTGACAATACTGCAAACAATTCTGAGTCTTTACAATATTTAAAACAAAATGTCATTAAATATTACTTGACTTATGTCATTAATACAAAAGATAAAAAGACTTTTACAACTGAGATGCCTGTGATGTCGGTTGTTGGAATTTTGTATGTTATTTTTCCTATTTTGTAATAAAAATGCATCCAAAATGTGTCTTACTATGTAATGTTTCAGAACATTTTTAGTAATAATGTGATTTTTTGCATGTACTGAAAATTCTTTGGATAAACAAAGAAACAAATGATCTCACATTGCATAAAAATATCAGGGGTTTTTTTCTACTCTTGGGTAATTTTGTTTCATTTATTAAGTTGTTTTTCCATAATAATTTCGACAAAGTACATTAATGATAAATGATCTGGGTGTGCGAATAAGGAGTTACACAAGTTTATCTGGTTACAGAATGAAACTACAATTATTTTTTTAAAGAACCTCATTGTAGGTTAGTTCGCTTCTTTTCAGGCATCAGTAAATGATGAGTATGCAGCCCTACATGATTAGGGCTGCAGATGCAAAAAAAAAAGTTAATGTAGGTTCAAGATAAGATTTAGTTTAAGAAACAGATATGGGTTTTTGGTCTCCAAACTAGGTTCTGTTCATATAACTTAACATTATATCAAGAACTGTCTAAGATTTAAAATAGTAATTATAAATTATCAAATAATAGAAAAGCAGTCCAGATAAACATTAGCTGTGTTACTTAGACAATTGACTTTCAGGGAGATCTCAGAAGATGAGACAGAATGGTGACTTGTGGAGCACTTTGTCCAAAGTATCATCTTTTGTATCCGCTGTCCTATTTTATGTTTTGCCAACTTGATTTACATACTTAAAAAGAATTTTCTTTTTATCGGTTTTGTTTATGAGGCTAACTTTAATCTGGGGTCCCTGTTTTTGATGAGTTAATAAGCCTCCATCTGTTAGAACTATTACTGTTACATTAGTTGGTTGCCATGGAAAAATTGTCCACAGTCTGTCTAGGCCTAAAGAGTGGTATGTTCCCACTGTTGGTCTGAACAGATCTCTTCTTTTATTCATTACCCACAGCACTCAGTAGCAAGAGCACTGACATGTATTTGAATCTTGGTTTTGATTATTTATCCAGTAATTCTGTAATCCCCTGTTACACCTTCATTCACAGTTATGCTACACTTCTAGCTTTACTATTATTACTGTAACATAGTCTTTAGATAATTATATCAGTGTTAAGGGCATCAATGTACAGTAATGACCATCTCTTGTAAAAGAAGGGAATTTTGGATTTGATGGTCACAAAACCAGCAAGAGAGCTTTAAAGTATGCCATATCTATTTTGAAAAGCAATATGTATTTGTAGTTAGTCCTTCCAACAAAGTGATGTTTACCAGAAGTGTGCGAGGGTCCAGAACGTGCCAATTCAGACTGAAACCCATATCCAACTCATCCACTGAGCTTTAGAGCCTGTTGACTGACAGATGAGTGACAGCAGTGAACAGGGAGCTTTTGTGTAATTGAGCCATTGCTGGGGCATTCTTTTCCTTTGTGAGTCTTTTTTATTACTAGATTTGCAAAAGACTGGACGAAAGAAGATGCTATCGCAAATCTCTTTTCCTTGGAATTATTTACTTCCAAATGTAGGCAGAGGAACATTACTTGGTAGTATGTGACGTGTGCATTTGCAGGCTGTTTGGTGGTTTTCTGGATGAAAGACATCCCAGTTAAGTTATAATAGTATCAAAGACATATTAAAAATTGCTAACAAATAATTAAAACAAGAAAAAGAAATAAAATTTCAAACTGTATGGAGATAAACCCTCAGTATGAAGCTTCTGATTCAGGTACTGCTGACACCATGCAAATGAGATTCTGCCTTCCCATGAAGAGTTCCAGGCTCATCAAGAGACAGCTGTAAATGAAGTTTCCTCTCTCCAGTCCTCTTCTTTTGTGCATTTCTTATATTGAGTTCTTAAATTTTCATTGTTGTGGTTTATGCTTTTGACATATTCATGTGTGAAAATAGTACTTTATTCTCTCAGCTACTGGAGTTATATTTACAATTTATGTATATTGTAATGATGGAAAGAAAGTCACAGCGAAACAGTGATTTTACAAAGAACAGGAAAAATTAATGGGCGTTTCACTTGTTTATACCTTTTCTAAGGGTGTATAGAATTTAGTAGCAAGAATGGAAATACTTCCACATGTTTTAAACACAAAGTCAGGGAAAAAAAACCCCAAAAAACAAGAAAACAAAAAACTTTAAAGGAGAAATTAATCTGCCCAGCCTTGACAACATCCAAAGCATAGACGTGTAAATCTCAGCCAGTTTGCATGGTTTCTTTTAAAATCAGCAGAGATAAACATTCCGGAGAGTAATTTATCTTACTCTTCTTAGATGCCTTTCTTAACATAAGATTAATTTCTCTTTGTTGTTGATTGTAAAGTGAGACTAGAATGACTTGTTGAGACTTAAAAGCCCAATCTGGAGGTGTCTAAACCTGGGCTAACTAATATGTCCCATCATTTAAAGCAGAAGGTACTGTTAGACAATTTAGTCTGAATTTCTACATATTTCATTTCACTCAGTAACTGAATCCAGCAACTTCAGCTAAAGCTTACATAAAGCTGAGCCAATATTAAGGCCAGCTTTAGCTCATTTATTGCAAAGAGTCTCGTCATCATGTACCAATCTGAATTCCAAAACCTGTATTATAATATGTGCCTCCACAGGAAATGCATGGGTGAACTCTCAGCCTTCTGTTTTTCTGTCTTGAATCCTGAACAATGACATAATCTGTCTCCTATGCAAGTGATCTGGGTTTTCTGATTGTAAGTGATGAATGCAGGTACTAACACCCTCTTTCATTCTAGTTATTTGTCTTGCCTACCTATCACCTGGGTCCAGATTTGAAATAATTGTTGGAAATCATTGTTCTGCTTCAAACAGCTTTTTGTCAATTGCATATGCAGCAGCTTTGTTCACTCCCAGCCAATAACTTTCAATATCCTGTCAATATACCATTTCCGTGTATTAGGTGTGAAAAATTCCCTCTGAAAGCTATGGGTTTTAATCTGGTTTTGAGAATCTGGTGCTTGGTGTATCTTAAGTTTAATTTTCTCACCTTCAAAATATTGCCATATTGAGAATCAGTTAATAACAAATGTGGCAGCTTAAATCCTGTCTTATTCATCTGTCTCATTACATTACACCTGTTCAAAAAATCTCTGTATTAGCTTTCTTTAAAATTTCTTGCAGTCTTAAAAGTGGCTCTTTTTTCCCCCCTTACAAATGCTTCCAAAACAGTGGTCCAGGTACGCTGTGGCTCTCTGACCACCTTTTATCACATGTGACTAGTTTCCGTACAGGCATGTATGCATCAGACTGTTCTTTGAAAAGTCTTCATTATCAGCTCGATTTAGTTTTTTGCAGCTATAACTCTGACTGTAGAGTTACCCTATGATCCAAATTGAGGAAAACTGACACCATCCTGTCTTTCAAGCCTACATTTATGGAAGGTATAATGGAGGTACACTGGAGATTTTTAATGAGGTTTTAGCCTGTCAAGTACAAAGTGTCTACTGTGAAGAAGGCCCTTGAAGTCTGTGATTTTAGTACTGAGAACATCTAGGATTTAATTTATGATGTAATAGTAAGCATTAATCAGACAAAATAACATGGGTTTTTTTAACCCATATTTTGGGTTGGTTCTTAAAACATGTACAGTTTCAGTAAATCATGGACTTTGCCTGGTTTCTGAGATACGAGAAATTGAAAAGATTAACTGATCATCTTGTACTATTGTCTCAAAATGTAGGATAATTTAAAATATGCAACACTTGCAATGATCTGAAGGTTTTTCTTGGCTTGACAGTTGATGGGCTTCCTATGTCTTTCTTTTTTCTTTTTTTTTATTTCTCTCATCTGTCATGTTTTCATACTGGACTGCAAGTATGGCAACATACTTTTTTTTCCTATCAGACAAATTCAGTCAAATTCTGACTCCTCCAAACAGAGTTTCACCACTGGACTGGGCACAAGTTGCTTGCAGACATCGATGCAAATCTCAAACATGGCATTCTGGCTTTGCTTAACTAGGATTTACTTGCCCTTGTTCAGCCTCCTCTTCATCCTCTGGCTTGCTCACCTTTCACAGAGGAGCATGATCTTTCCCAGCCTCAACAACCATCACTGCCATATGTGTACAAAGTAATGCAGTGGTATTTACAGCCCTTTCACCCCTGCTTGCTATCCCACTTGATAAATACCAGCGACTATACAGACTTGGGAGTCATGGGGTTCATCAGGGCTCAGATTTCTGCCAAACTTGAGCCCTGCAGATGATATTTATGTGAATATTGCAGGACACAGGAGGGAAACATTTAATGAAAAAAATCTCCTCCTCTTCAACCTTTACCATATCTCAGTTATTATTTTCCCCTCTTTCCCTTTTACTCAAGCTCTGATCTATTTATTCGGACATAAAATAAGAATTATATCTGTCGAAAAGCAGTCATGTTAGCAGCCTGTGACATGGAGGGAGAGGGGATTTCCTGTGGCACCTGCTAGTAGAAAGCTCTCACTTTGAAGACAGCAGTTTATCCTTCCCACTGGCAGTGGCTGGGTCAGTGGTGGAAGAAGTAGGTGCGTGGTTAATGGAGAAGAAACAAGGATCTACATATGACTAAATGAGAAATATAAAAGTTTGAATCTACCAGGTCTGTGTACCTTCAGAAGTCTAAGAAGTCCAAATGGCCACATTTAAAGCAAAATCACAAGTATGTAGGGGAAGATGGTGGTGGGCAATAACAGGTGTTGGGTAGCAAATAACATATAAGTTCAGGAGAGGGTTAACAGGAGGGTGGCTGTCAGCTGGTCTGGTTACTTCTTATTTAGCTGGAATACAACTACCTGCTACAAGCAGGAAGTTAGGTTGTTTTCTTTGACAGAGCAGTTCCCTCTTTCTACCTGTCAGTGTATTCTGACTTCCTTTTTAACTTAATTCATTTGCTATTTCTTAATTCAAAAGACAATGCGTTTCATACTAACCAATAAGAAGGACAATACTAAAATATCAATTTAAATATACTTCCAGATGATTCAATGAGATTTGCTTATGTTCATAGCTAGCCAATATAAACATACAAATGAGAGTATAGGTGTATTTATACTTTGTGATATATATGTTTTACATGTGAATGTGCAAATACTTTAATAAAACTCTAGCAGTGGACATTACTGAATTTTTATTTAGAATTAGGTTTTAGAATGTCTAGCATTAGGGAATGCTAAAATTAAGGTCTGCACACATGAATGATAACACAGTCTTTGCTTTTATGATCACATACATTTTTAACAGAAGCCTTTTTCTCTCAGGCTGCACTGGAAGAAAATGCTGTCTGTAGGATGTCTGATTCATTTATTTCTGGTTAGAAGATGTGTAACACTAGAGATGGAACTGATGACTGTGAAACAGAATGATACCATCATTAATACAGCCGTGTTAAAAGTAGTGTCTTTATAAGTGGAAAAATTAGATAAGCTTTCAGGGAGATACGCCCTTTTTCCATTCTTAAATTGAAGCAGAAGATTCTAAAGTTGAATAGCTCTGTTGAGTACAATTTCTCAGATATCTTTCAGCTAGACCACCTCTGTAGGAAGAGGAGGCCTACAGAGCAGAGATCCACAAGAGGTGGTAAGCTAGTTGTCTCTTAGGGGAAAGAGAAAAACATGTAAAGCATGGCAGAGTCTGGAGGGAAGAAAAAGGAAATTCCTGGAACCTACACCTAAATTTCAAAAATATATTTTTCATCTGAAGCGTAAGGTACTCTTGTAACTATGTTTCCATCTTTCTGGGTACACCATGAAAAATATGGGGTCAGATTTGAAGAACTGTTGTGTTTCCAGTTGTAAGTAAAATCAATTAGGACTGCTCTGAATGATGACAGTGTTATAAATTAGTGTATGAAGAAGTCAGGTCTTAAATTATCAAAACTGTATACCCAAACCTAGTAGGCATCTTAGTATAACTGTTAATTTTCAAGCTGCAAAATGCCTTTAATAAATTGAATCTTAGGAATTTCTAGTTATGGAAATTCATTCACCATTCATTCACTATAGTGAACCCACTGCGGAAACACTGCTGAAGAAATAATTTTACTTTCAATTCAAGCTTTGAATAATGTGTGCTAAATAAGGTGTGGGGTAAAACAAACACTGAATAAAGAAAAGAACAAAAAATACTACCTTGCATAGCAATAAATTACAACTATAAATAGCAATAAATAACAACTAAAGAGAGGAAGAAATATAATGAGTCATGTAACTAAAATATGATGATAGATGTGTCGAAGAGGCTATAAAGTTGCATATGCATAGGCAATTTTTCTGACAAACTTCTGAGTGCTTGAATACATAACTATGACATTCTGCTCACAAAGGGGTGTGCATACTCCAGATTAATAGAGTTCTTCATATTTCTAACCTCTTAGAAAACAATCTGCCATCTGATCAGCTATAACTGTGTTGATAATGAATTAGGATCATCAGCATTTTTCCAATCAGTGCCACAAACTGCTTCAGCTTCAGGCAGTAGAGTAAGAAGTAGCAGTAGTAGACTATGCATCATCTATGTACCAGCTGTATGGATAATGTGACACAAGGAATCCAAAGTATAAAGATAATAATGATTTTTGTAGTTCAGTTACAATTTCCTTAAGGAAATGTACTTTACTGATTAGGGGCACTTCTGCCCGTATGATGTTGGCCAGTCTGGTCCTCTATTTCTATATACTCTCATATCGGGTTTTTGTTATCACAACTCCTGTTTCTCATGCTTCTGCAGAGTATTCAGGCAATTACATCTATTCTCATTTTACTTTTACGCCAGGGAGAAATAAAAAATATTTTTAGATTAATGGTGGAGCTCCCAGACAGCCAGTCCTTTCATCGTGAAGAGTCAGGTTGGTCAGATGCAACTCACCCTTGGTGATACCAAGCTGGCTTTTACCAGACCCCTTCTTGTTCTTTGTATACTTGGAAATGTTTTCAGAAGGGTTTGATCTATAACATTCCCAAATACTAAATTATTTTCACCATCCTATAGTTTTCCTGATCCTAATTGCCCTCTTGGAAGCTAGAAGTTGTGCTTTCTGCCCTGTGGGCTACTGCTTCACTTCCACAAAACAGGACACCTGAGAGCAAACCTGGCCAGTGGAAGCTAAGAAGAATAAGTCATTGAGTACCTGGACCTTTTCCACATCTCTCATACTAATTTTCCTGCTTCATTTGATTGCAGACCTCCACTTGCCTCACCTGCCTATATATATATACCTGCAGACACTCTTCTTGTTGACCTTCACCTTCCTATTTAGTTTCAACTCCACCTCAGTTCTACCTTTCCAAAAGCATCTGTTCATGCTTGGGCAGTGCCCTTATATTCCTCCTGGGTAACCTATCTGCACTTCCACCTTCTCTGGTAATGTTTTTTTGCACTTAAACTCATCCATCCATACTGGCCTTCTGTCTTGCTTGCTTTACTTTCTGCACATTGGAATGGACCATTCTTGTCTTCTGAGGAGGTTGTCCTCAGACGCATAATTTAGAGGCAGACTTGGCAATATTAGGCGATGATTAGTCTTGACCTTAGAGGTCTTTTCAAACTTAAATTATTCTTTGGAGATGAACGACCTGTCCTGAGCACTTGCTCAGATCACCAAAAAAAAAATGCTTTTGAAGTTCAATATTGTAACTATTTAACTTGGTCATTTCTGTGAGCATTTTAAGCTCCATAATCTCACAGTTCCTGTAATCAAGGTTACCTTTGCCCATCCTATCTCCAGACATTTCTTGTTTGCTTTTGAGTAGCAATTCCAATAGACCATCTTCCCTAGTCAGGTAGTCCATTCCATCACCTGTGTCAAGAAATTGTGATCAGGACACGTCAGGAGTCTTGAGGGTTTATGTAATGTGTACAACCTCTTTTCGCTTCACTTCACCTCGCTTTGCCTTGCCTCACTTCGTTATCGTGAGGCTTCCTCCAGGTTTCTAAAGAAGGCTTCCTCTTTCCCCTGTGCAGACAGGTGGTCTGTAGCAGAAGCATACCACGGTGTCAGGTGTGTCAGTCCTCTGATCTTTACCTGTAAGCTCTGAACTGGCTCCTCTCCAGTCCCAAAGTCAAGCTTAGGTGTTCAGTGAGCTCTCCTCCTTGGTTTCCCAGTTGGTCTTTCCTGAACAGCCTGTGTTCATCTCCTGTTCACTGGTGCAAGTTCCACTGCTTCACCTCCTCACCACATGTGAGAACATTCCAGGGGTGATTCCAATAAATATCACAGCCTTTTTTTAGGTTACTTTTGCAACGTAGTGGCTGTTAGGTTAGTCACCAAATGCAATCATTCCTTTTATGAAATCGTGCAATGAAAATTTTACAGTACTCTAGAGAGTCAGCAGCCATTTTGGGAAGCTACAGAACAATGAGGACCTCAGTCAGCTTTTTAGTTTTCCACTTCCTCTACAGTAAAGGCTTAAAGATTTGAACTTTCTTGAAAATGAGAATGCACTTAATGGTAATTGAAAGTGTCTTTTCAAATGCATAAAATTTCAGTCTTCACATTAAATTTAAAAAATCTCAAAAAAATTAGTATATCACTAACAGGACATAAGACTGGTTATAAATGTTGGACTTCTGAGATGTCATAAATTCCACGACAGGGAAATTAACAGATATTATTTAAATTGTCATATTATTACTATTATAAACTATGTTGATTAGCAGCTACTTTGCATGCAGATTGAATGTATATATTAAGTGATTTTACTTCAAAATAGAGAATCTGCCAGTTAAATCACACACTATATTGTAACATGTTGTGAAGTCTGATAATATGTATAACATGAGAAGCTTGCTATTAAAACTTTCCTAGTATTATCACATAATAATATGAAAATCTATGGATTGAGGAAAATAAAATGAGATTAGATCGAGGATAAATATGTGTCATATGATAATTTATGTGCATTCTGGGGATACAAGGGATATGGCATAAATTTTTGGCATACTTTGTAGGGATATTTAATCATTATGAAAAATAGGGATGTAAGTTTGCCAGATTCCATCCTAGTTGATCCACGAATTAGAGGTGGTGCAGAAGACAAAAAAGGGAATTTAGTATCTTTGTGAAATCACAAATTCTGTGATAAAGAGATAATAGCAGCATCAACATTTTTGTGACTCTTCTGTTACGTTAGGCTTTGTAATATGGCGAGTGATTAAAGCACGTACAAAAGTGTGGGGAGGGAAAATGATGATAGGCTGAAAACTATGTCCTGGATTCCACGTCATCATGGCAAAGTCATCCTGTTTCGGTAACAATAGTCTGTATCTGGGGCAGGGCATAAAAGTATCCGTAGGACTTTAATGATATACAACTGCACATCCATCATACATGGCCGTATTCTTTTATCACCATCATGGTTAAAGTCTGCTCATTTTGGATAGCCAATGGAGATACATTGGATTAGAATGCAACTGAGATCTTTGAAGCACCATACCTTCTTATCATAGTTTTTTATCATTGTTCCAAATGTCATTAGGTCTCAGATGCAGCAAAATATCAACATAAAAACTGGCTGTATCATTTATTATACCATATAGAAAATAAAAATTGTGCCTTTACCTTGATGTGACACTCTTAAAAGAAACAATTAGAAGGTGATGCACTGTTTAGGAATGATCCCTTATTTTTCGTTCTTTCATATTACCCCTTTCAAAGAAATAGTTTATAAGTGCTCCAATCAGTATTATGAATTCTAAAGTAATTTTAAAACTACTGGTGATTCTACAGGTTTTGTTGTCCTATTTATTTCACAGCTCTTGTCAGTCAAATTCAGGTACTTCATTGTGTTAATCCTGCATCTGTGTTAATCATTCATTGTGCTTAAAACCTGGTAGACTAAATTTTCACTCTAAAGCTCTGATCTTTGACTTCTGATTGCAGGTTGTATTAGAATGTTTCTTTCATAAATCTTGGAAAACTGGGCACTATTTTACATTATGTTTGGTACTAACCAGTCATTCTGGGAAATCTTTTTTTCCCTTTTTAATCATATAATCCATCTCTCTATCCCCTCTTAATGCATGAGATAAATGTAGATTCATCAGTATTTTATTTAGGTTATTTTATGGAAGGAGCAAGGTCTCTTCTCACTCCCTTTAAATCCAATTTATATTTGTTTTGCTATATGTAAGCAGGAAATTTGCTAATGCATTTATTATTTTGTCTGCTATGTACCCTGTATGTTGAAATGTAAGTCACAATGCAATCAAACAGATACAGGTTTAATTCAGAGAATTATTAAATATATCAAATGCCTAAAGTAATATTCGAATCTTTGTCATGTTTGAGTTGCATCTTCTTCAGTGATGCAGTCTTGATTCAAACGATATTATAAAGAGGGAAAGTAACCAACAGGAATATATTACCTGAAGAAAATATTGTATTGAAATTTAATAAATAAATAGATGAATGAACAGAGTAACCATTATGTTACAAATCCACTCTTAAATGAACTGTTATTTCTTTCCTTAAGAAGGCAACATATAGACACTATTTAAAGGCTGCTTAACTGACTTCTAAATAGGTCTGTTTCCATCAGCTTAGCAGAGTGCCACAAATCCCTAAAGTTACTGAACCATGAGGCAAGAGAGTTGTCTCTGTTACGGAATAGTGATGTGCTGCTGGCATCAGACGTGTAGGTTTTGGTAGAAAGAGAGGTAGTAACTATTACCTGTTACAGCACAGTTTATCTACTAAAGTATCACAGAGCTTAAGCCCAGAAAATTCAATTAAATGTCCAATATGGCCTTTAGGTCTTTCTCTTGGCAATATCTGAGCCTTCAGTAGATCACAAGACCTCAAATGCAGTGCAAATATTCATCTATAAAGCTATATGTGACACCGTAAGACCTGTGCGAGACATTAGTTGGATAGAAACACTCAGGAGACTAGGCAGCATGCCAAAGGAAATAAAAAATGTGCAATCATATGGGCATCAAAGGAAGAAGATTATTTAGACAAGATGTTCAAGATTTCAGTGTGGCAAATACTGCCTTTTGGAACAGCAGGGGAAAAAAAATTTCCAAAGTCTTTGCCTAAAGAGGGGATGAAATTCCTTTCAGATCCCAAATTAGCGACCAGTATGATCTTGACTTTTTGGGGGGGCATTTATAACTGTCAAGCCTCTTAGTTATGATGACCCAGCAATACTGTATGGAAAAACTCTTGTCCTGGCAGTTGCTGGTAACAGCCACCCAGCATTTCCCAAAAGAACCTGAGGTGGCCTCATGATTCCCTCTGTGTATCTAGCATGAGGAGTAGGTGGTAGCAAGATATTGGAAATATAAATAAAAAAGGGAATTTAATTTGCAGACCTGCATTAAATCTGCATGCCCTTTCCTACCCTCCATGTCGCACTCGTTTGCACGTACCATGATGTTCTACTGGATGACATTAGTCTTGTTGGGGATCATAGTTACTCAGTAAGAGGGAATTTTAAAAATGAAGGGATTGCTGCTCTAAATTTGAATTTAACTCTTCAGGGAACTTGTGTGTGATGGAGAATTAAACAAAGAAGGTTACAAATGTGATTTAAAAAAGCTCTTCATTACCCTTATGAACCTTTCATATTTTCATTTCATTTCAGAACTGTAAAAGTTGGGTAAGTCTGATGAGGTTTCAGGAAGGTTTCCAAACCCCTGACATTTATTGCTATGGTCTCTGAATCCAGGTGTAAATGTGCTAGTGTATGTTGGCTCATGCAGCCTTTTGACAGTGTCTGGGATTAGTTCAGTTCCTCCTCCTGTGTGTAATCTGGCAATGCCAGTGGGCTGGGCAGCCATATGCTCCTATATTAATTTTGGCATTGCTTCAAATTGCTTCAAGGCTAGCATTGCTTCAGTGGAAATTCCACAACACATTCATAATGTAGAACCTACTGATGTCCCAGTGGTGCTGCTGGTGACATTACTTTGAAATCCTAGAGGTAAGGCAGTAGGAGTTTGTTGTTGTTGTTGGAAGTGTGAGTATGGGGTGTTTTGTTTTTGGGGTTTTCTTTATTTTTTTGCTACTTATTATATAGAACATGAAAACTCAAAGTCTTAGTTTTGCCTTTGGATATGAAGAACATGACAAGTCAGTGCAGCTGAAGCTATACCTTGGCTGTCTGAACCAGTAATGTTACTAAATTTCCCAGGGTTTAAGACAGAAATGGCTTAGAGTTTTACTGCTCATCCTTGTTCCTAATAAAGCTAAAACTCTTTTTTTTGCTTAAACACCCTTTCACACAAAATAGGCTTCTGTCTGTATAACTTTGCTAGCTGAACTGAGTTAACTGTTGTTCACATAAAATAATACAAATAGATAGGAAAAAGAATTATTTTACAGTATTTCACAACTGAAAAACTCTCTGAAGAGGTCAGATGGATCAAAATATAATTTTGATTGATGAAAAGCCATTATATCTGATTCAGAAGGATTCCTCATCAAATAATGATAAAAATTGACACTTTTTGTAAAATAATAATGATTTCTGAAAGCAAGTTATACAGCAGAGTGGGGAAAAATATAATGGACTAAACTGTTCTTGCAGATTTCTACTTTTACTGAACAATGCTGAACATAAAAACAAATTCAGACTGAGTGTGGGAACTGTGGTTTATGACTTGGTCTCTAGGTGTTCATAAAAAGTGTTTTAAGAGAGCACTTTATTTTAGAGGCATTTCATTCTTAGCATATCTCCTTGCAAGGTAGTTTTTATTTAAATGAGAACTGTCCATTTTATTTTATTGTACATGCAGTTAAGAAAAAGGTAGCATTTTAATGCTGTATGACAAATAATGCTACTGAGAAGCTGAACATATACTTGAAAAAACTATAAAAATCTAGTTACTGAAGCATAATCATTTTACCTCTTGGCTTGGCTTTTACTGGAATGTGGAGAAACCAGCAGTGTGTCTTAAAACATTGTGGAGCAGCAAGGGATGTCTTGGAAGTTACTCTTCTCTACAGGATCCCACTCTTTGCCAGTACTTATATAACATTAATGTAAACATTTTCCTGGCTACCTGATTCACTTCCTTCTTGGTAATTCAAGTTACAGACTGTAGGAATCAATTTGGTCAGTAGTATGACCACTGTGGAAAAGAAGTAGACCATAGCAAAGAAGAAACATATTCTTTCTGTTGAAGAAAGATATTCAATTGCATGGTTTAGTATCCATGGTAATGAATATTTAAAGAATCCTTGTGAAGTTTCAGAAAGAAAAAAATTAACACTGTATTTTTAAAATGTTCTTTGTTTATTTCTTTGACACAAAACATTTGCTTTTAACTTATGCATAATACCGTGGAACGAAATTCACTCATCTGTCCTCTCTTGAAGTTGATCCAAATTGCTTGATTTTTGGAATGGCTTGGAGAGGAAAATCTACCTGACATTTGTCTCTGCAAATTAATGCAAGTTTTAGTCTAGTTAGATAAAATCCAGTTTCCATATATGCCTTATTAAACTAAGAGAAACTGTAGAACAGTATTTTCACAAGTGTAAAAATGTCAAAGCAGAAGTGTGCAATCATTCAGAGGAGAAGAATATATAGGTCTGTCAAGCATGAGAAATATCTGGGCTCAGAATATTATATTGACTTTCCTTCTCTGTTACGATTTAGCACCACAGACTTCCAGCTGACATTCTCTTGTATTTCTTGTATTTTAAGCTCTTGCTGTTAAATGGGTATTATGGCTCAAGACCTCTTAGGAATAAGGCTGTGAGGGTCACTGAATCTTCTATTTTGGGCACAACAGCCACAAATAGCTATGTTTAGTTTTGCTATCTTTCCTCGGTTGCACAAGCCCACTTCTTTTAGTAGTCATTTTTATTTTCCAGCAAGTTGCAATGACAAGGACTAATGGGAAATTCATCCAGAGGTATGTGCTAGGCTGGGTGAATATATGAAAGACAGGCTTTGGAGCCAGAACTGAACGAGTAATTTCCTATTACACCTGAATTTTGATTTGTATTATGCAACTTGCCACTGAGCATTGAAAATGAGGTTGCAGAGGAAAATATTTGCTAAGATATATGTCTATTTTCGCTAGTATTGAGAGCAAAATAAAGGTAAAACTCATTCTCTTTGGCTGGGTAGCACTGTCCAATCTAAATGGGTTTGCAATTTGCAAAGCCATGACACTGAGGAATAAGGAAATATAAAATGCCTTATCACAAACCAAATGGAGTTCATCGAAGAGAGGACAGACTCCACAGTATTTCGGGACTTTACAGAGTGGAAAGGCAATGGCTAGGTGACAGTTCCTTATCTGTAAGGTTATAGATATTATTCAGTAAGCCAGATCAGAACAGTACTCTTCAAATTGTGCTGAATATCTAGTGTGTAGCTTATGAAGAGCAAAATGCCCCACAGTCAGGTTTCTTGCAAATAATTTAAGGTTATTGTTCAATTGCCTAATTTCTAGTAGTGAAGCAATTTAAAAGGGAGTATATTAGGTACAACATTCCCTTGACATTTTCTTTCTCCTTGATTCTGTCCTTATAATGCTACTGTTGATGTTCCTTCTCTGACATTTATTTTATTCCCTTCGGTAGTTTTATAATTCTGTGAAGAAACTAATAGATTAACAGATTTCCCCTCTTAGTTTCATGCAGTATTATGTTTTATAGCAGTACTGTTTATTATTTGGATGAAAGAAGTTTATCTTGCATGCTGCCCAGAAAATAAGTGTTAGTTAAATGATGGAAACCCAGTGGGATAAGTTAGTCTAATTCTCAAATGTTTATATTAATCCAAACAGGTAAATTTGCTTAACCAGAGTGATGCATCCACAGCCTCAAGTTAGGAAGAATTGGGACCATTCTCTAATTAACAATGACCTTAGAAGTTTTTATGTTTAAAAATGGATTAAAGATAATGCACCACTACACTCAGTAAGACAGATTCTGTTCATGACAACTCAGAATAAAAATGGGGGTGATATATAATAGATATTTTCTTTTGTTGTTTTCCTAACATTGAACATACAGCTTTCAAAACTTAATTGGGAGATCTGGAGGAGCACAAGGACATTTTTATTTCCAGCAGTTTGACTGAATTGGATTACCTTTTTTTTTTCTTGCTTTAAATTATCTATGTGATTCCATATAGACTGCCCTATTAAAAATATATAAACTNCCCAAAACACCACCACAAACCATTTGGTTTTCTCTATTTAATTTTGCTGTGGTTTAATCTTAACACTGATTTTTTGGTTGTCATAATTTTGATTTCCAAACCTCAGAAGACATATTGTCTGTTGAAATATTGTATTTTCCCAGGCATCTTATGTAGTATGATTTTTCAAAGCTTTTAAAGCCCCATGAGGATTTTTTCTTTTGAGGGCAGTGAAATATCTTTTTTCTTCTATGGACAGTAAGGAAGGGGAAGGGGAAAAGAAGGGGAAGGGAAGGGAAGGGAA